>CAUYRH010123492.1:0-65702 GCA_963574655.1 Perodicticus potto
AATGGCTGGATGTTGTGGCGGGTGCCTGCTGTCCCAGCTGCTTGGGAGGCGGAGGCAGGAGACTCGCTTGAGCCCAGGAATTGGAGGTTGCTGTGAGCTGTGATGCCACAGCACTTTATCCAGGGTGACAGCTTGAGGCTCCGTCTCAAAAAAAAAAAAAAAAAAAAAAGACTTGTCGGAGAGTGGCTCAGCGCCTGTGGCTTAACGGGCTAAGGCGCCAGCCACATACACCTGAGCTGGTGGGTTCGAATCCAGCCCGGACCCACCAAACAACAATGACGGATGTAACCCAAAAATGGCCGGGTGCTGTGGCGGGCGCCTGTAGTCCTAGCTACTTGGGAGGCGGAGACAGGGGACTCGCTTGAGCCCAGGAATTGCCACAGCACTCTACCCAGGGCGACAACTTGAGGCTCTGTCTCAAAAAAGAAAAAAAAAAAAAAAAACAACTTGTAGAAGAGGGCGGCGCCCGTAGCTCAGTGGGTAGGGCGCCCGACCACATACACCGAGGTTGGCGCGTTCCAGTCGGGCCCCAGACAGCTAAACAACAATGACAACTGCAAGGAAAAATAGCCAGGTGTTGTGGCGAGCGCCTGTAGTCCCAACTACTTGGGAGGCTGAGGCAAGAGAATCACCTAAGCCCAAGAGCTGGAGGTTGCTGTGAGCTGTGACACCACAGCACTACGGCACTCTACCCAGGGCGACAGCTTGAGACTCTGTCTCAAAAAATAAAATAATAAGGTTGAGGCCAGAGAATCGCCTAAGCCCAGGAGGTGGAGGTTGCTGTGAGCTGTGTGACGCCACAGCACTCTAGCAAGGGTCATAGAGTGAGACTCTGTCTCTACAAAAATAAATAATAAAATTAAAAATAAAGAAGACTTGTAGGAGAGAACCAAGTCTTTGGTGACCGAGTAGGGCTAAGAGGCTGTAGATCACAGGTAAGACACAAGAACCCCTCAACTAGAGCCCTAGGAATGGAAAGGAGATAGTCCTAAACAGTTCAAAGTGTGTTGAGGAGGTGTCAGGAATCCAAAAGAATCCAGGTGAGATCTGAAGGTGAGGTGGTGGAAGAAGGGAACACAACCCAGCCAGAGATGAGGCAGGCAGAAGCAGTGGAACCCCCCATATACCATTCACCTCAGCCCCAGGCTTCCTCCTCCAGTGTACCCATTGCTGCCTTCCCTCAGCACCTCAAGGTGTGCTGGACACCCTCTGTATGCTGCGGATATTCAACCCTTTAAGGGAATACTGGGTCTGCACAAGGAAAGCAAAATCATCAAAAAAAAAAAAGAAGAATTAGAAGAGCAAAATCATCCTGAGTTGAGTGCTTAAAGCATATCCTTGTGGTCCTATGGATCTGGGAGTCCTTGTCTCTGGTACCACCATCCACCATCACTACTAGGGCCCTGGCCCTGCTATACTCTTACACAAGCTCACCCCGTGTCAGGGAGAGGACTATGGGCTTGGGACAGGGTACAGAGCATAGGCCTTGACTGATTTAAGGGGCAGAGCTGCAGATCAGATGGCCAGGGAGGAGATGAGGGGTCCTCCAGAGCTCTGGAGAGCACACTTGGGTCAACTGTATCCCTCTGTTGCTGGGGTGGGGACTTTGTGGTCTTTTCTTCCAGGATGCCCCACTGGATCAAGTCCGGGGTGGTGTCCTGCCACTGTGGCTCAGGTCCTATTAGCTCCTCGGTCTTGAACTCCAGGGACATACTCCCCAAATCCTTGGCAGCTTGACATTCACACATAACTTCCTTATATGTTAAATGGGATTCTGAGCCCCAGTTAATGCTAACCCTAATCATGGGTCATGGGCACCCTGAAAACAGTGCCCTGACACCCAAAGGCAACTCAGGAACAAGACTGAGGCCTCAAGAGGTCACTCAAAGCCCCCACTGGAATTCTCTCTTCCCCACCCTTCCAGATTAACCAAAACCTGCTAATTGTGGAAACCCTCTGCATGCTCCCCTCCCCCACCATTTTACTCCCTTCCCTCTCCTCCCCTCCCCCTTCCATCGGAATGATAAAGGGGTAGGCCCGCCAGCCTGGCCCTGCCTCAGATCCTGGCTCTACCGCCACACTGCCCCACTGCCCTGAGCCCTCAATCAGGCCAGGCCCCTGCCCACGCTGTCTACCTTCCCTCTATGGGGCCCTGCAGCAATTCCTGCCCGGGACCCCTGGAGGCACAATCGCCCTCCCGGCCCCCCAAGAGGAGGAAGAAGAGATACCTGCGGCATGAAAAACCTCCCTACACCTACTTAGCCATGATCGCCTTGGTGATTCAGGCCGCACCCTCCCGCAGGCTGAAGCTGGCCCAGGTGAGGTCCCCACTCTCCTCACACCCGGTGGCTGGACATTTCCCCAGACCCATTCCCTATCTACTTCTAGGTTCAGGCTCAGGATCCCACCTCCACCTGGCCCCACCCAGCTATGTCAGGGTGAACAGACTGAGGGCTCTGTGGCTCAGGTGCTACCCTTATCCCAGAGCCCTCCTCCCCACCTTAAGGGTTCTAATTGAGGAGGGCAGGTGGGCAGTACCAGTGGCCCCCAGGCCCCACTGTGGGGGAGGGGTGAACGGTGTCCCCTCCCCATGCTGTCTCACAATACGATCGGCCTTGTGGCGGTTTCAGATCATCCGTCAGGTCCAGGCGGTGTTCCCCTTCTTCAGGGACGACTACGAGGGCTGGAAAGACTCCATAAGGCATAACCTCTCTTCCAACCGATGCTTCCTCAAGGTGGGGCAGGGTGAGGGTCTGCACCGGGGGTGGGGTGGGAGCAGAGATCCTGAGCCTGGGGGTCGGGCAGCCCCACTCAAATCTGCCCTCACTTCAGGTACCCAAAGACCCAGCAAAGCCCCAGGCCAAGGGCAACTTCTGGGCTGTGGACGTGAGCCTGATTCCCGCAGAGGCGCTGCGGTTACAGAACACAGCCCTGTGCAGGCGCTGGCAGAACGGGGGCACACGCGGAGCCTTCGCCAAAGACTTAGGTCCCTACGTGCTGCACGGTCAACCCTACCGGCCATCTGGTTCCCTGCCTCCCTGCGAAGGCTTCAGCATCAAATCCCTGCTAGGGAACCCAGGGGAGGGGGCATCCCTCAGGCCCAGGCTGGCACCACAGAGCAGCACAGCCCTGGGGGGCACAAGGAATAGCAGGGAGGAGGCAGTACCTACTCTTCCCCTGTCCTCCTCTGAAAGGCCCCTGTGGCCCCTCTGTCCCTTCCCAGGGCCTGTGACAGTGGAGGGGGAGACTTCCCCCAAGGGAGCCATCGGCCCCACAATCCTCTCCTCAGAGCCCAGAGCCTGGCCCCTCCACTTAATGCACGATACACCAGCCCTCGGGGGGCTATCCAGTGGGGGACACAAGCCCTCTCTTTGGGGACAGCTGCCCACCTCCTATTTGCCCATCTATGCCCCCAATGTGGTTGTCCCCTTGGCACCACCACCACCCAGCTCCTGTCCCAGGTGCCCATCTTCCACCAGCCCAGCCTACTGGAGGGTGGCCCCTGAAACTGCACGGGCCCCAAGGCTGCTCTGGGATCTAGATGCCTTCTTCCAAGGGGTGCCTCCCAATAAAAGCATCTATGATGTGTGGGTCAGCCAGCCTCGGGACCTGGCTGCCCCCACCCCCAGCTGGCTGCTCTCCTGGCACAACCTGTGAGGCTCCTGCAGCAGGGTGGCTGCTCCCTCCCACCCGCCCAGCTCACTGATGGGAACCAAGGCCAGGAGAGTGACTTTGGCCACAGCAGTCTCAAAACACCAGGTACTAGCCTTGCTGGGAGTCCATAATGTTTATTGGACTACTCCACAGGTGGTGCGGCCCAGCCGTCACTCAGGCCTCTGCCTAAGCACTGGAGGCAGGGATGGAGAAACAGGGAGCAGGGCTCAGCCTGGAAGCCTGGAACAGTCCTTCCTGGCCCCACCTTCTCAGGCCATCCCCCATCCATCCACCTATCCCTCTCCCATCTGTCACCTCCCTTCCCTGGCTCCAGGCTGGGGGAGGGAGAGCCTAACAGGGGTCCAGCTTGAAGTCCTGTGTTCTCTCAACTGTCTGGGAAGGAGGTAGCACCTTTTTGGGGAAAGGGGTCAGGGAATAAAGACATGGTGGGGGGAGATAGATAACAGTAAAAGAATTTGCAACATTTTAATGCCATGCCTCCTGGTTCTGAGGTCAGAGGTTGGTGTCTTGGGTAACCACTGGGCTGGGGTCTGGCCCCCTTGGCTCTGGGATTCCCTGCTGTGTGCTGTGATAACAGCAAATGGTGATAAAGGAGGAAGCTGAGAGCCTGTGGGCTTATTGGAGGGTGGGGGGATAATTTCTGCAGGTATAACACTGGCTGGCAAAATGGAAAGACAACTCTGGGAGTTTGGGGACAGTAGGCCCCTAGAAGTCCAGGAAGTTATGCCCTGGGAGAGGGGGTATAGGAACTTTTCTACTGCCTCTGCCAGCAGAGGTGTATCCTGAAACCCCTGGCGCAGGGCCAAGACCCAGGACTACCGGGGCAAACTCCGTTGGGGCCTGAGAGCTGAGCCGGAGCCACTGTCTGGACTAGGGCTTGGAGGGCTTCCCTGGGACGGCGTAGGGGTGCAGGGGGTCCCAGTTAGCGGAGTGTCCGTACTGAGGGAGGAGGGCGTTCCAGAGGAGCGCGCGACCCTGCGGCGACGAGCTGGCCCCAGTTCCACTTGGCCCACTCGCTCGGCGAACTTGAGGGAGCAGACGGTCTCCCCAAGATCCTCTGGCTTCGTGGAGATCTGCAGAAAAGCGATGCTGGTGGGCAGGGCTCGACTGGGCGGCGCCTGGCAAGCAAGCAGCCCAGTGCCCTCCACCCTGTGCTGGCTCCCCGCCCCCGCGCCCACCTGCAGCAACAGTACCGCAGTGGTGCCAGGGCCCAGCGCCGGCTGTAGCAGGCGCGTGAGCTGCGAATCACGGAAGGGTACGTGTGGCCGGTGAGCCCTCAGCGCAGCCATCACGCCTCCTAGCGCCAGCAGTGAGCGGTTGATAGTCTGGGCCTCCCGCAGTCGCCGGGCGCCCTCCGGGTCTCCGCGGGGCGCACTGGCCGCCCCTGCCTTCCGTGCGCGCTCGGATCCCGCCAGGTCCACCAGGTGCAGCGTCCCTAGAAGGGCGAGTGGAGTGAGGCCGGGCCTCAAGTGCACTGGGGACTCTGCAGGGCTCAGACAGTGGTCTTGCTACCTGCGGTGTCCAGAGCACGCGACGGAGACGCGGCGTGCAGTGTCAGCGTGACCAGGGCGTGTGAGCGGGAGCTGCGCTGGTTCATGGCGGTGGCGGCGGTAACCCGGTTGCTCCTCCCCACACTTAGCATCTGGAAGACAGAACAACAGTGCTGGTCAGGTGCAGGGTGCTCGCCCCCAGACGGGAGCACAGGGAGGGGCCTTGGAGGGCTGAGCCGCCTACTAGGGTAGGGCAGCCTTACCTGATGCAGCGTCTCCAGGTTGGGTATGTCCCAGTGGGTAAGGCCGGTCACCTGGATACCCCCCTGGCCTTCTGGACCCTGCCTCACAGCTAGGCGCTCAGGAGGCCCTGGGGCCAGAAGATCCCTAGTAAGAAACAGGGGGGGCTTGGTTTGGGGTTCTCTGGGACCCCTGGGCCGGGGGCTGAGTAGGCAGCCCAGAGGCATAGTCCTGACCTGACTGCCTCATTGTAGATCTCCACCATGCTGAGTGTCACACGGTGCTGTCCTCCAGCCCCCATCTCCCGGAACAGTGACTGCAGTGCCCTTGGAGCTATGCCAGGGTCCTCAGGTGGCCCCTGGGGATGGGATAAGGTGCCACATTGGGCTTACATCCAAGCCCCTAGCCCTAGAAGCCACCCAGAATATCTGGGCCCTAGAGTCTACGGCCTCCCTCCAGGGTGTGCCCCCCCACCCCCGACCTCCATGCTGTACGTCTTCCCCGTTCCTGTCTGGCCATAAGTGAAGATGCAGACACTGTAGCCTCGGAGGCAGGAAAGCACAGCAGGCTCCAGCTCCCTGAAGACCTAGGGGTGTGACAGCAGAAGTATCTTGAGTCCTTCTTAAATTCCCTATTTGAGATTTATTTGGCAGGAGGGGGAATGCCTACAGGGGGAAGAGTGGATCCTCAAATAGGACCCCTGTGTCTCCCTGGAGAAGGTGCTTGCAAGAATTTGCCAGGCAAAAAATAGGAAAGACATGACAGGAGGCGGGACCAGCCTGTGCAGAGGTTCTGGAGTTCGAAAGACCACTTAGGAGGCCCTGGGGAGGTCTCCTAGGAGGCCTTGGTCGGGAGCCCAGATGCTACATCTTGACTGTCCAACTCCTTCCTGTGCCTATGTTCCTCTTGGTGAGGTGAAGGCTACAGCAGCACGTTGGTGTACTAGTGTGCCAGAGCAGCCCTTACAACACAAAGCATGGGCCCACAAAGGGCCTCCTGGGTGTGGGAGATGGTGTCCCACCAGGACAGCTGGAGCCCAGGCACTGAGAGCATGCAGAGAGGAGACTAGGGGGTGGGGGTGGGACTGGAACATTCCTCCTGCTGGCCACTAAACACCAGTGGCAACCTCTGAGCAATGACATGGCTAGCTTTTACGCCCAGAAGGGTGCTGGTAACTAGATGGGCTGTCAGTTGATAGCCATGAGGACAGAATCCAGAATTCTGGGTTCTATGTGGTCACTTAAGATTCCATGACTGGATGGAGGCAGTGAGGGTGACATTCAGTGGGTGAACTGTGATACCACTGCAGAAATGAGGAACACTTGTGAGGGGCCCAGTGACAGATGCCTTTGGTTCAGAAACACTGAATTGGAGAGCCCTGTCCAAGAGGGCTGTCCAGAGGACAGTGGACCACAAGGGGCCTGTACAAGACTGTAGTTTATGGTAGGGCCTGAGGCCATGGGGAGGTCCCTGTCCACTCACCAGGCAGTCATCCCCACCCGTGAAACTGGCAGGCAGCCTGTCCATGGCCACTCTGTCCCTTACCTACCCCTGCCCCAATCTGAGCCTCCATGTCCTCAGCTATGGGAGCTCTAGCAGCAAAGTTTGTGTACAGATTAAGATGGTGTGTGTGAAGCAAGTTGTGGGTGGGCTGGGGCTGGAACTCCCACTTTTCCACTGGTGTCTAGCAGAAAAAGAGGGCATTGGGGAGGACAGTTTGACCTGGGCAGGGCAGCAAGAGAGACCCAAGGCTGAAAGGTCATCTCCTCTCACTGTACCACCTGTCTTGGGGGACACAAAGCAAGGAGGGGTAACTCATAGCTGGGCATACCCTAGACTCCGAGGAAGAAAATGGGCAGCTAGTAAAGGCTGGGAGGAGGGGATACCAAACCATTGCCTGTGGGGTCAGGGCTGCAGTACCCAAGCCACACCCTGCTGCCAGTTGTATATGAATAATAATTGTCACTGGGAACAGGTTCACTTCCCTTAGCTTCCTGATAAAAAATTATTTTTGAAAATGTTAACCTTCCTGTCTAAATCAGGTCCGTTTCCTTGGACCTGCAGAGCTTGGGGTGGGGGAGAGACTGGAAAGGGCAAACCCTGGAAGAGAAGAAGGCATCCAACTGGGCTGTCAGTCCTGCCTTCCCTTCCAAGGTAGAGCCCAGCCACCCTCCCCATCCAGGTGAGCACAGAGACAAGGAAGGGAAAACAGAAGCCTCTTCTGTTCTTCAAAGGACTCGAAGAAAGGGTCAGGACAAATACAAAGGTAGGCTGTCACCTCCTCCTGGCTGGTATCTGGAGGGAAGACCCAATCCAGGCGGAAGCGACGATGGTGCCCTCGATAGCAGGTAGTAACGGTGCCCCCTGGGCCAGGCTCCATGCTCACCAAGCTGGAGGGTGTCCCTGGCCTCAGCCGACATAGCACACGGATATTTCCTGCGGTGGAGATGAGTTGGTGGAATACCTCCCAGGTGCTGAACTAAGGAGGCTCCACCTCCTCCAGCCTGTCCCCACTCCTCCCTCCCCATCAGCCATACCCTTAAGCTCTGGCAGCCGCCCAGGGCATCCAGGTGGGGGGCCCTGCTGTCCTGTAGGGAGCCGAGTACCAGACTCTCCTGCTGACAGTGACCCCAGGGCCCAGGATACCTGAGAGAACAGGGATGTAAGGAAGGAAGCAAAAAGAGGCAATACCAGTGGGTTGTGGTACTGAGAGCAATGTGGAGCATCTCGTGGCCACCCAGCTGTGGTGATCTACAACTTTTAGTGGCCTTGGGCTCCTAGAGGGATCATTCAGTGGACCCAGGGATCACAGGCAATGACATTACATCATGTTTCTCCTCTGTGCTTCCTGGCAACCCTTTGAGGGATTTCCTGCCAACTAAGTTTCCATGGGATAGAAATGAGGCCCAGAAGTAAGGTCACACAGAAGCTATTCTGTTTCTGTAGCCTACAATTAGTTTATTAGTATAATCAACTCCTCTGACCTGGGAAGAGAGAAATGGCAGGAGTCCCCATTGGAACAGTGGTAAGTCAGCTGCCCAGAGAGGAGGGAATAGGTACGGAGGAGTTCCTGACCTGGCCCTGGGCCTCATTGAGCGAACCCTGACAGCTCTGGGTAAAGGTGCTGACCAGTCCTCGGAGGTCCCCACATCCCTGACGCAGGCCAGCCATCCGTGCCCGAAGTCCTGGAGAAGAAAATTGTGTTGAAGGCCCAGACCTCAGGGCCTTCTGAGAGGCCCAGCCCCAGGCTCTTACCTGCCAGCTGCCCATGCATCTGCTGCAGCTCCCGTCGGCAGTTCTGCTCTGTCTCCTGCTGGAGCTGCTGGAGGGCCCCTTGAAGGCCCCGCAGCTGCACCTCCTGCACCCCCAGCTGCCCCGCCCAACCCCACCTGTCACTGAGGACACAGGCACTTACCAGACCCCGCCTCAGCTCCCCCAGTGCCGCAGCCCTCCTCACCCTGGGCCCCATGCCCACCTGGACTCGGAGAGCTTCTGTGGTGTCTTGGGCCTCCTGAAGCTGGCCCTGGAGCTCCACCAGTGCCTCTGCCTCCTCCTGCAGGAGGACGAGTCAGGTAGGCTACAGAGCCAAGAAGGGGCCCAGGGAGGGGTGTTCTGTGGTATCACTTCACAGATGGGAACAAAGAGAGGGGGGTAGAGCTGGCATGGAAGGGTACCTCCCAACTCCATGCAGGGCCCCTCTGCTCTCCTGGGGTCAAGTGAGTGTGAGGGGTGCTGCCCTGCACAGCCCATCCCAGGGCCCATCTCAGCCACAGAGGCCCCAGCAGGGCCTGCTGCTTCAGCACCAAGTCTTAAGGAGGTTTGACCCTGCTGTGGATGCCCAGCGTGCAGAAGTCTGGGACTGCAAGGTACCTGTGGGGCCCTGGGTGGGGCACCAGGGCCCCAGTGTAGCAGGAGGTCCCGTGTGAGGCTCAGGCTTTGCTTTAGGGCCTCATTCTCCAAAGTGAGATGCTGGACCCTTTTCTCTGAGTCTGTTGCCCCCTGGCGCAAAGGGAAACCACCAGGCTCACTGGCAAGTCACATCCCTCCTGCTGCCTCCCTGCCCTCAGCCCTGTAGCCTCACCGCTCCCAGGCGCAGTCGGCCCAGCTCCTCCTCCTGCCGCTCCAGCTGTTGCTTCAGCTCGTCCAGCTACCAGAGAAGTGAGGCACACAGGAAGGGCTTCTCTCCCAGTGCCACGCACCCAGTCCCTGCTGGCTCTGGGGCTGCTCACCTGTCCAAGGACGAGCTGCTCCAGACGCTGCCAAGCTCTCTGGTCCTCATCTTCTGGTGCCTCTCCCAGGACTTCCAAGAGGTGAGAAGGGCTTTCTTCTCGGGATGGGGATCCTGGAGTGGGGTGCGTCCTGTTAGGACTGAGGTCACTGATCGGGATCCTCTAGAGCAGGGCTGGGCTTAAGACCTCTGCCTACAGACCACTCAAGTTCTGACGGGTTTTGCTCCCTCCACACACTCCTCTTCCAACGTATTGGCCCTTACGCACCATCTGGAGTGGGGTGCTGCACCCGAGAGGTTGGCTGCGCCCCCTGGAGCAGGGCCTGCCTCCCCCTGGGGCTCCGAACCCATGCCAGAAGAGCCAGGAGCTGACTGGTCACTGTCAACAGCGGCGGGACCTCACCGGGCTGTAAAGGAATTGAGCATCAGAGCAGAGACCACACGGAGAGCAGAGCTGCAAGGGCCAGAAAGACTGGGGAGAGGGGCCTGCGGATGGAGGCGGGCCCTCCGCCCAGCGCACCTGGCCCAGGTCGGGAGCATTCCCGCGGCTCTCTTCCGCCCCCAGCTGGACAGAGAGGAACTCAGCGAGTCGCAGGAGAGCCTCTTCCAGGGACACCTCGGCCGGGCGGCGCTCGGCTCCCCCTTCCTGCCCATGCTCTGACTCCGAGCAGCCTGCAAGCCAGGTAGTGTGAGCGGGAGGCATTTCGGGTCACGTGGCGGAGGCTGGACTTTCTCTCCCTCCTCCGAGACCTTAGTGCTCCCGGCCCATACCTACCCGCCAGGCTGGTCAGCTCGGTCCACAGTTCTGGCGTGGGCTGATCTGGGCGACTGCGACCCCTAAACTTGCAGCGGGCTCTCTAGGGAGGGAGCAGGGGCCGCCCCTGAGGAGGGGGCAGGCAACCCGTGGGGATCCTTCCCTCCGGAAACTGGGCCAGAGGTGTTGGGGCCGAGCTCTAAGCTTCCAACACCTGGACCGAGACGGGGCGGCCCGCTCCCCAGCGTCAGCACTGAGGACATGAGCCGCCACCGCCGATCTGAGGGTGGGGTAGGGACTGGTCGGCCGGCAGTGCAGGCCCACCCAGCTCACCTGGGCGGGATCCCCAGGGTCGGCGGCCGCCGCTGCTCTGCCATCCCTGCGGAAGAGGCTGTAGAAGATGTAGATGAGCAGCGAGTAGAAGGCGTACATGGGAGCGCGGGGCGGCAGAGGGCCCGCTTCGCGCCGCCCCGCGTCCCCGCGCCCCGACTCCGCACCCGCCCGCCGCAGTGCCGGTGCGCATGCTCGCGGCGGCCGCCCCCACGGCCCGGCACCCACGGGCGGAGGGCGCAAGCCTGGGGACGGGCGCGGGGACCGAGGTGGCAAAAGCAGGTGTGTGTCCCCGCTCTGGCACCCCAGAGGCCCCGCCCCTTCCAGCGGCCCCGCCCCAACTCCGATGTAGCGGAGACCGAGGGTTGGTAGAGTGGCCAACTCCAGTACCCCAGTTCACCAAGCCCCTCCCGCTCGCCGTGCAGCCCCTGTCACTTTGGGTGCAACTGCTCCGCCCAGGACCTTACTCTTTACGGATCCTTCGGCGCCAACGTCCACACCCAAACGGAGCGCCGTCTCTACGTCCTCCGCCCCTCCCTGCCGACCCCACCTCCTCTCCGGGCCTCCAGCCCCAGCCGCTCTAGCCGCCGCTTTTCTCGCTGGTGGTGGCTCTGGGCTGCGCTCGCGCTGGCCAACCAGGGTCGGCGGCGGTGGGTAGGTTTCGGCCTCCGGCTGGCCGCTGCACTGCAGCCGTGAACCTGGGAACTGCGCACTCGAGGCCTACGCCGTCGCTTCCCCAAGCCGGGACTCCCAGGACGGCGCCTCCCCGACCGGCAGGACCAGGCCGGGCCCCAGCACTCCGCGTCCACCAAGCCCGGCACCCTCGCCTACCCAGCCTAGACCCCGAGTCGCTTTCCCCACTGTAGGGTCTGAATTAGGTTCTTCTTCCCACAGTGTGCCCAGTGGCCTCAGGGGTCCGGAAAGTTTAGGACTGAACCTACCGAACGTCTAGTAATGATGCCTTGGAACCTGAGAGTCCCGGAAAACTGCCCTTAGGGCTCCGCGCCGCAGGCTTCTTCGCTTTCTTTCTCTGAAAAGTTGAAGATTTTCCTGTCTCCTCAAATTTACTACTGCCCAAGGAGCCATGGCCCCCAAACCAGGGGGCGAATGGAGCACGGCCCTATCCCACCTGGTGTTGGGAGTGGTGTCTCTGCACGCAGCAGTGAGCACTGCCCAGGTGAGTACCCTGAGGCCTGGCAGGGACATATCCCTACTCCTCCCAAACCCCAAGGACCGTTTCCTTGTTCAGGGAGAGGAGGGTGGGAGGTGAGTCTGGGAACCAGTTTCCATTAAAGCCCCAAACCCGGGCGGCGCCTGTTGCTCAGTGAGTAGGGCGCTGGCCCCATATACCAAGGATGACGAGTTCAAACCCGGCCGCAGCCGAACTGCAACAACAACAACAAAAGTAGCCGGGCGTTGTGGCGGGCGCCTGTAGGCCCAGCTACTCGGGAGGCTGAGGCAAGAGAATCGCCTAAGCTCAGAAACTGGAGGTTGCTGTGAGCTGTGTGATCCCATGGCACTCTGCTGAGGGCGATAAAGTGAGATTCGGTCTCTACAAAAAAAAAAAAAAAGCCCCAAACCCTTACTTATTGTAAAGGGCTGGCCCCTGGCCTCTTTTTCCCTGTGTTGACAGGCGAGTCGAGGGGCTGCCGCTGGCTTCCTGCTCCAGGTCTTGGCTGCTACCACCATGCTGGCCCCAGGCCTGGGCACACATGAAGACTGTCTCGCCGGAGCGTGGGTGGCCACAGTCATTGGCATGCCCCTTCTGGCCTTTGATTTCCACTGGGTGAATGGGGACCGATCCTCTGCCAACCTGCTTCTGGGAGGAGGCATGGTGCTAGCAGTGGCTGGTGACCACCTTGGCCCTGAGGGCCGCTCTGTGGCTGGTCAGGCAATGCTGTTGGTGGTTGCAGTGACCATCCTCATTGTGGCTGTTTTCACAGCCAACACTTATGGGATGTTGGGGGGTCTGATGCTGGGTGCGGCAGGTCTCCTGAGCCGGCTGGAGGAGGACAGACTGCTGATGTTGCGGAAAGAGGATGTCTGTCGCTACACCCTGGCTGCAGGCTGCTGGGCCTACTGCCGGGCCCTGCACACACGGCGCCTACAGTGGGAGTGATGCTGGACACAGCAAAGCAGGGCTTCTGCCAACAACTTTCCCTCCCTGTTCCTGGGGATAGACTCTCCTTTTTCCCCCATAGTGGGCTTGCTGCAGGTTGACTGGTGGGGGTCAGAATCTGGGTGCTGTCCCTCCTCTGGCTATGGGGACTTACTTAGACCAGAATGAAGGGGATGGGGTCCTAGGCACATTTTGGTGCCCGATTTCGGGCTGGGCATGGTTGTGTTTCCAGAGAGAGACCTGGTCGCCAATAAATCTTGGAAATTTTGCAGGAATATGGAATCTGCCCATTTTTCAGAGGGGTTGGAGGCGTCTCCAATGAGTTTCCTAAGGACCCCAAGGCCAGCAACTGGTTTCACTAGGCAGAGGAAGGGTATGTGCCAGAAGTAGCACCTCCCCTTGGCCTCCTCCTGGCACCTTTGTTAGGAGGACCTCTAGGCTGAGAAGACATTGTCCTGGGCCCTATAGTTACAAATACCCTTGCCCGACCTGGAAGGTGGCCCTCTGGGGTAGTGCCCTTCATGGACTGCAGACCTGGCTGGAGGCAGGAGAGGGCTGTACCACAGCGGTTCCAGAGTGCATATTCTTTCCCAGGGCTGCCTCAACCTCTGCCTGTTCCCTGAAAACCCTCACTTTTTTCCATGGACTGTCAGCCTCCAACCCCAGGGTAAGGGAACGGGGTTTAGCAGAGAAGTGGGTTAGATTCTGGTAATTTCGGGTCCAGAGTTCTTCCTCTCTGGGAAGTCACCTTGCACCCTGCGGGCCCACACAAGACCGGAGTTTTTCCGTTCATATCCTTCCCCCTCCATTAAGCCAGGTCAGAGCGCACGAGCCGGAGTCTTGGGGAAGAAGGTAGCAGGCACACTCCCGCCTAGAGGCTCGGGGAGTGTCTCTCCCCACCAGATTAACTTGTAGGGTGTGAGTGCCGCCCGGGCATCCCCTAAGGTGCGCGATCCTTTGCTGCTTGCGCTGGGTCCCCCCGCCCCACTTCTGCAGGGGGCGGGCTCTGCGCGCCTATTGGCTCTGCTTGGCGCGCCGTCTCGCCCCAATTGGCGCTCCCATTGGCTCCTGCGGAGTTCACGTGACGGTGAGGGAGAGGGGGCGGTGGTGGCCGCCGCGACAGGGGGAAGCACATAGCGAAAACAAAGATGGCGGCCGCGCCGGGGTCGGCGGCAGCGGCGGCTGCGGGGCTACGCACAGGCCGGATCCTCTGAAGCGGCGGCGCAGAAACCGGGGCTGCGGGATAGCGGCGGCGGCGAGAGGGCGGCGAGAACGCGCGGCCTCCCTGACTTGTAGCCACAGCAGCGTGCCGGCACCCGCCGCCGGGCCGGCCGCCGCAATGTCCGGCGCGGAGGAGGCTGGCGGGGGCGGCCCGGCCGCGGGGCCCGGGGGCGCAGTGCCGGCCGGGGTCGGGGTGGGGGTCGGAGCTGGGCCAGGGGCGGCCGCGGGACCGGCGGCGGCGGCGGCGCTGGGCGAGGCGGCGGGGCCTGGGCTCCCGGACGAAGCGGGCCTGGCCGGCGCCCGGCAGCTGCAGCTGCAGGAGGCGGCCAGCGACCCCGACGCGCCGCCCAAGAAGCGGCTGCGGGCGGCCGAGGCGGCCGAGGCGGCGGCGGCGGCGGCGGCCGGCAGCGGGAAGCTGGAAGAGCGGCTCTACTCGGTGCTCTGCTGCACCGTGTGCCTGGACCTGCCAAAGGCTTCCGTGTACCAGGTAGGGCCGCCGGCCGACCCCGACCTGGCCCAGCCCGGGGCGCCAGCCCCCGCCGCGGGTTCCGCAGGCTCCGGGTCACTGTGGAAGGCAGGGCCAGGGGTCGAGGGACCCGGCGGCCAAGAACACTCTCTGGCCCTGGCCCTCACATCTGCCTTCCTCGCCGGCGGGACTGCGGCGCCTGCTTGGAAGCTTTTCGTTGTCTTCCTTTCAGGACTTGATTTCCTGCTTTGAATCCCTTTTTGCCGTATTCTAATCCACCTTATTTCTGTTCTTAGACCCTTCTGCTTACGTTTCTCTTTTCCAGATCCTCCCAGTCCCCTTTACGGTGCCCCCCCACCCACCCACCCTCTCAAGCCTATCCTGCCTGCAGGGCAGCGGCTGCTCCCCTCACTCATAAGCCCTTAGGCACAGTCCTGAGCGTTGGAGAGCTTCTTCCCTATCCTGGCAGCCACACCCCCCACCCTGGGCTTGTCCTCCACTTTTTGAGGTGTGTACATTTTCCTTTTTATCTTCCTCAACAGAAGAATTCTTTCATTTGTTCATTTTATTCTGAAGAACAGGAAGAAGAGAGAGAGTTGCTTCTTTTGTCCCCCCTACCAAATCCCCATCTCTGGTCTGGATGAACCACCTGCAGCAAGCCCCTAGCCTGGTTCTCTAGCCCAAACCTAACTGTGTTTTCTGAATATGTTGTGCCCTATATGCATATGGATGCTGCCCACCCACGCCAGGGCTGCCTCCGTAGGTCACCAGTGCTCTAGGAGGTCTGTCCAGCATGGCATTGCATGGAGTTGCTAACCAGCTGTCAGAGAGGGTACTTGGCCCGGGTGGCGGCCTGGCAGACCTCTGACTGGTATGCAGAGGCACTGTGCAAATCTCATACCTTCCTTTTCATCCGTCCACACCTTAACTTCCCAGTCCTTTTGAGAAACGAAACAGGTTCCCTGTTTTCTTTGCACTTACAAGAGCTGGAAGTGGCTGGTGGGGCCATATTTCCTTGTTTATATGTTTAAACTGAGAGTCTGGGTGAGGGGCCGTTTTTTGTAGTAGGCACTGTATGGATAGTCTAGGTTGCAATTTCCCTAATCTCTGGGTCCTGAAGTCCTTCCTGCTTAGGCATGAGGTTGCTTGGGAGGATCCCAGTGTGGCTGGGTGGGGAGAAGGCATGAGTTTCCACCCTCCTGGGTGTCAGGTGTCAGTGCCAGCTGGGGGAGAGCTTTTCACAGCTGCTCCCCAGAACTAACAGCTGCCCCTTGGCTTTGGGAGTGTTCTGGCTTTCAAGGCTTGCCCACTTTCCAGCCCCTTTATGCTTGCCCACAACCTTTTGATCCTCCCGAGTGAAAGAACTCTTTTTTTCTTGGATCTTGAGTCAATATCCAGTGAGCCAAGCCAATGGTGGATCCTCCCAGGAGAATTCAGGTCTCTTCTCTGTCTTTCTCTGTCTTCCCTTGTATGGATGGGCTGGTGCTGGACCTGGCGTGATGACTGGCTACATGGTCCTAGTTCCTGGTCCACTCTATCCCCTCGCTGGGTTGGCCTAGCACAACTGTGTCTCTGCTTCTGGCCAGAGCTGCTGTTATCCAGGCCTCTGAGCCTGGCTAGCTCCACTGGGCCCGTGCCGTGCTGGGTGGCCAGAGGCAGGGAGCTGAACAGTTGTAATGGACAGCGAAGGTACTGGGGTTGCTCTGATTGGTAGCCTCCCGGGTCCTCCAATCTCTGCTCAGTGGCTTCCCTGGTACAAACCCTGTGAGCAAGGAGAGCCATGGGTGCTGACTGAGCTGCAGGCTCCTCCCAAGTGACAGCTGGGCCTCAGCAGCAGAGGTGTTTCTGGAGGCCTGGAGAAGACTCTGGAGTCTAGAGTATGTGATTTGTGGGAGAGCCCTTGGGGCTATGTTGGAACTTACATAAACCTGCTGTGTGATGTGGGAGAAAAAGGAAATGTCTCTTGGTGCCTTTGAATGCTGGTAGGGATATCTCTTATGGTGGCTCCCTGCTGTGTGAAGTGACCCTGGAAGGTCAGTGTTATGTCAGCACTGTGGCCTGAGACAGACCTAGAGATCCACGCTCTTGCCTGGTTTGCTCCCCTCGAAGGTCTGGACACAGATAATGTGGGCAGCACACACACTGCCTTCTGTGTGTCGCTGGTTAGGGCCTGCTACTGGCCACCACCTTGGGCTCAGCTCGGCCCTTCCATCTTCTGCTGGCCTTCTTTGGAGATCTGAGTTGGTCAGGCATGTGGCAAGCTCTGCTTTCTGTTCCTGATGGAATTTTTTGTCTTGACACCAGCAGAACATGTGGCTCAGGATGGGCACCCAACCATGCTGTGCATTTCAGGGGCCAGCTCAGATGGTGTGCAGCTCAGGGATGGCCATACTTAGACCTATGTGCTATCCCTAGCACTGAGACTTAGGAAACAGCTCCATGGGCCTCTGGAGTTGGCAGGGCCCTGGGTAACTTGAGAGCCTGTCCTTCAGCTACTGGGTGCTGCCATGCTGCCAGGGAAGCCTTGAATGGCGAACGGTCCACCTGCCCCTGAGTCTGATCCCTGGGCCTATAGGACTGGCCTTCCAGCAAGCCTGTGCCCACATGCCATACCTGTAAGGCTGGGAAACTTGCTTGGGTGTTAGACCAGTGCCCCTGTGCAAATGGCTCCTGCTGCCTCTGTCACATTCAGGTTCAGGCTGCAGCTGATGTTGCATGTGCATTGATGTTCCCTGTCTGGGTGTGTCCTGGGTGACTGGCCTGGCGAGGTATGCAGGCACCCAGATGGGGAGCAGGGGGCTGGGCAGGGCAACAGGGACACCTCTGTAGGAGCTTCTGACAGGCAGAGTGAGCAGCCCTGTGGCCTTAGGACATGTCACCTGTTGGCATCTCTGCCCATGGGAGCACCTTCTCTGGGGAAGATAAGGCCTTGGTGGTGCCTGATTCCCCTAGTTCTCCTGCACATGAGACTCCACATGGCCCACCCTGAGGCAGTCTTGGCCTTGACCTAAAAATAGCAGTCAGGGCCCTGAGCCTTGGTGCTGGCATCTGGTCCCACCCCTCTCCAGGGTATTCTTGATGATTAAACAAGCTGTCGGGTGTACGAGTCCATCAGATGCCCCATCACAAATGTTCCAGCTACATCTGGGGCAGCCCCTCTCACTCAAGGCCTCTGGCTGGGTCCCTGCACCCTTCTGACTAAGCTGATCTCTCCCATCCCTGCCCACCTCTGCTCTTCCTCTTGGGCCTAGCTGATGCCATCCTCTCCTTTCTATAAAGATGTCTGTCCAGCCCTCCCTTGTGCACCCATTCTCATCTGACATGGGCACTCCTACCCTTGGTCCAGCTGCCCTCACTCCCCTAAGGGTCTCTGTAGGGCAATCTTGGCTGAGAAGACTGGTTACCTGACTGATGGTCCCACTGTTAGGAGGCCCAGGAGAAAAGGGCAGCTCCATCACTGCCCAGTTACACTCGGACAGCCATCATGGGGGGCCAGCCACCTCTTCCTGAACCCTGGGGGAGCAGCTCAGGACTGCAGCTGCTTGTTTCTTTGAGGTGAGAAAAGTAGCCGAAAAGAGCTTTGAAAATACATCTGTTTAGGTATCCACAACTCACAGGACAGAGCAAGGAGGAAGTTTCTGGAATCTCTGGCTAGGTGAGAAATGTTTTTTGCGGTGGTGGTTTGTCATTTTGAGTTACTTTTAGACCAGCATTTACATTGTGAATGGGATCCTGACTCTAGAGGGTGACTGGGCCCCACTCACACCCAGACATGAAGAGGGACCTTAAACCTTACCTGCCTGGACGGGAGGTTTATGTCTTGTCTTCACTCCTTGATAGCTGTGTGATGTTAGACAACGCCTGGGCCCCTCTCAGGCCAGTGTTTGTTTGTTTGTTTTGTTTGTGACAGAGTCTCAAGCTGTCACTCTGGATAGAGTGCCGTGATATCACAGCTCACAGCAACCTCCAATTCCTGGGCTCAAGCGAGTCTCCTGCCCCTACCTCCCAAGTAGCTGGGACTACAGGCGCCCGCCACAATGCCCGGCCATTTTTTGGTTGCACCCCCGTCATTAACCTGCCAGCTCAGGTGTACGTGGCTGGCACCTTAGCCCGTTGAGCCAAAGGCACCAAGCCAGGCCAGTGTTTGAAGAGGCTGAGGGCCACACGTGCTGAGCCTTGGGTGTGCCCTGAGGTGCTCTGGGCCTGCTGAGGCCCTGCCCATGAACCAGATATCCAAGGAGGGGGACCTCCTGCTGACTGACAGGGCCAAGTTCATTCAGCTATCATGGCCACTGTCAAGGCCTGTGAGTCCCTGATCCCCCTGGACAAGAGGAGTGGGAAAGCGTAGAACCCCAGGGTTTGTTTAGTTTGTTAGGGGGGAGTTGCTGTTTGTTTTTCTTTTTTGAAGACGGTAGGTTTTCACTGTCACCCAGGCTGGAGCACAGTGGGAACATCACAGCTCAACTGTAGCCTCTAACTCTGGGGCTCAGGAGATCCTCTGGCTTCAGTCCCCTGAATAGCTGGGACTACAGGCAGGCACCACCATGTCTAGCTAAGTTATTTTTTTATTTGTTGTAGAAACTAGGTCTTGCTATTGCTCAGGCTGGTCTCAAACTCCTGGGCTCAAGTCATCCTGCCTTAGCCTCCCAGAGTGTTCGGATTACAGGCGTGAGCCCCGGCACCCGGCCAGTCCCTAGAGTTTCAAAGTACCATATGTCCTAAAAGGGTAGCTGACTATAGGGAACTTTGGACCACAGAAAGTAGTAGGGGCCATTTCTTAAGGCCTGCTTATGGCCCAAGGCCTGGAGGATAGGACTTATTCTCCTCAAGCCTAGTCAGTCCATCCAGCTCCTCAAGCCAGAGGGAGAAGGCAGCTCAGATAGAAACTCCAGGTCTGCTCAGGCACTGTCCTGAGAGGGCAGGTGCAAATAGCTGTTTCTGGACTGCTTACATGTATCAGCAACTATAGAGGGGCCTGAACCCTTGGCTCCTCATGGGGATGGGTCCCCCCAGGAGCTCTGCCATGGGTGACTGTGTGCTGGGTGCAGAGCAACATTGCCAGGTCCGTTCCATCTCATCAGTGTAGGATGGGTTGGGTTGCATACTCATCGTCTTGTACACATGGAAACTGAGACCAAGGTCATAGTCCTGGTGACTTGTGGGCTGGTGTCTTAGCCCAGTACTGTGGCTTCAAGCCAACATTGGTCCCTAGGAGAGTCTAGGAAGTCCCATGATGTCAGCCTGGGTTGTAGAACCCCTTCCCTCCCTCTCCCCACCACTAGGATCTCCTGGCTAGTGGTGGGAGGCAGCCTGGCCTGGGTATTGCAGGGCCTGCTTCTGGAGACACCTGGAATTTGGGGGCCTCCTGTGTCCTGTGTTATCTGCTGGAGGCATGCAGCCAGCACTACATGGACTCCTCCCAGGCCAGCTTTTGGCTTGGCAATGGGCACAAGTCACCACTACCAAGGCTGACCTATGTGTAGGGCCGAGGTCCTGCTCAGGAGACTAAAAGGATCTGGCTGGTAAAGAAGGCTCTGGAGCATCATGACCGTCCTGCTGTGGACACACCATCTTGCCGGGTGCAGGTCTATCCTAGGCCAGCCTCCTAGAGTCCACCTGGAGAGCATGTCCTGAACAGCTGGTGGATGTGGGCCTACCCTTTGATGGGGCCATTGTGTTCCAGGGCATCTTGGGGCTTGCTGTGTTCTGCCTCAGCTGAACCATTAGGGCTGAAAAGGCAGTGACCCCACCTCTCTTCATAGCTTGTAGGTTCTCCAGGAGGCCAAGAGGGGGACAGAGGGCAAGGCCTCCACTGCCTCCCCCTGGAATGGAGTTGATTGGGCTTGTGTTGGGTCTGGAGGCTCTGGAGGAATGAGGCCTGTGGCTAGGGCTGGCAAAGGAGTTGGGGCAGCTTTCAGGGTGAGTGGTGCTGGGAACTAAGGGGTGATATACTTGATGGCTTCATTGCCTCCTGAGGAGGACCCAGACTCCATCTTGCTGGCTAGGCTGTCTAGATCCAGAGGAGAGGCCTTGGGGCTAGGGTGAGCAGGATCTGGAAGGTAGCTGTAGAGCTGGGCCCAGAACCTCACCAAGGCACAGGCATCCTCACCAGGAGGTGCCTCAAGTTGGCCACAGGTAGTAGCTAGAGACGCCAGGGGTCTTGGCTCTGGCATCCTCCTGGGCTTCTTATAGTATGTGGCAGGGTGCTATGTGGCTTGGCTCAGGTTTTCCCCTAAGCAAATGGCCAGTTGGTGCTATGCTATCTCTCTTTTGCCCCTCTTCCTTCAGACCTCCCTGCCTGGCAGAGCTGGCATCTAACGCCCGCAGCAGCCTTTAATGAAAGTGGGGCGCAATGGGGTGGGACTGGGCCCCCCCCACCCAGTCCACTTACCACGTACCCCTGGGTTTGGGTGGAGCAGACCAATTTCCCTACCTCTGGCCACATGTCTGCAGTTGGCAGGATGGACCCTCCTGGTCCGGGATCCTCCAAAGTGAACCTCACCAATGCAGTCCTCTTCCTCATCGTGCACTTTCTAATTCTTAATGGAATGTAGAACTTGAGGTTTGAATGCAGATAATCTTGGTGTTTGTATGGACATGGATTCTGTGTCCTGCTGTTGGTTCCCTCATGTCACTCACTAGACTCCAAAAGTGCTGGGAGAGCTGGCCAGCTTCTACGGCTCCTCAGCTCAGGGTGCTAAGACCCCTGCAGCAACAGAGTGGCAACCAGGGCTTACTAGGGCCCTGCATGTACAGGGGTGGTCTCCTTGCACAGCCGGGCAGGACCTGGGAACGTGCCCTCCCTCGCTATGCAGAGAGGCTACAGCGTAGTGGGCTGGGTCTCTGTTGTACCACATCCTGTTCTTAAAATGTTCCAGACCCAGCTGGGTGCCCATAGCTCAGTGGTTAGGGCACCGGCCACATGCACCAAAGTTAGTGGGTTCAAACCCAGCCTGGGACTGCTTAAAAAAAAATGTGTCCCAGACCCCAAAGGAGGCCTGTAGCCCAGGCCCTCCACTGGAGATCCTGGGGGAGCACAGTCTAGACAGAGACGACTCTGCTACCTGCTCTCTTGCCCTTGGTGTGCTCTCAGCCCTCAGAATGAAGCTCAGCCCAAACCCTTGTTCCACCACAACCCAGGACTGGAGCAGCCGTTTCTGCCTAGCTTCAGATCTTTGCTCTTGTACCTCTTGGTTATGATCTGGGCCTAACATCCTCCCACTCTGTGAGCCCCTTGAGGGCTAAGCCCACAGCCCCCAATATGTCAAATGAGCAAGTGACCCAAGATGGGCGTGGTGCCTGGCATCTGGCTGTCCACATGAACAAGGACTCCCATGGGGAGAGGCCCCCCAACTTACACCAGCCCAACTCAACATCGTGTCCTGCTTGCAGCCCCTGTTCCCAGCACCCCCGAGCATTCCCTGTGTCCCCACCGCCCTATCCTGAACCAACTTGGCCTCTTCTGTTACACCTTTGTACCACCAACTCTCAGGATGGTCCTTGTAGGTAGCCAGCCTCCCTGGGCAGGTGGCTGCTGCCTTCTCTTACTTGTGCTTACCAGAGAGGGCCAGAGTGGAAGGGCCAGGCTGGAGGTCAGTCAGAGCTAGGTCCCCAGGCCCAGTATGAATGGCCAAAGAGGCACTCCCGCCTGTGTGGAAATGGCATCCGCCCCTGCCATGGCTGCTGGCTGAATGCCTCTGCTGTGCCAGGCCCTGATGTGGCCAAATTGTTCACTGCTGGTTCTGCCTACACCAGGGAAGAGCCGTGACCTATCCTCCGTGAGCTGATGAGGTCTCACTCTTGAGACTCCAGATCTCTGCAGAAGCCCAGGCTGGCTGTGTTGGGACAGACTTGTGGTCCTGTCCTCAGCAGCTGGAATTCCTCTGGACAGCTGGCCTGGCCCTGGCTGGAGCCAGTGCGCACGGGCGGGTGTGTGCTCACGCGAGTCCCGCAGGTCTGTGAGCTTCATCTCCCTCTCCTTCTCCGCAGTGTACTAACGGTCACTTGATGTGCGCTGGCTGTTTTATCCACCTACTAGCAGATGCCCGGCTGAAGGAGGAGCAGGCCACGTGCCCCAACTGTCGTTGTGAGATCAGTAAGAGCCTCTGTTGTCGCAACCTGGCTGTGGAGAAAGCTGTGAGCGAGCTGCCCTCAGAGTGTGGCTTCTGCCTGCGCCAGTTTCCCCGCTCCCTGCTGGAGAGGCACCAGAAGGAGGAGTGCCAGGACAGGTAATGCTGGGCCAGGGCCTCACCCTGCATGTAGGGCCATGATGGGGCTGGATGCCCGTCCTGGGGTAGGGAAACCCCTGTATGGGTGACCTGGCTGGTCCTTGTTGCCTGAGCCTTAGGTACCACTCAGGCAGCTCAGTGAGGCCCTGCAGGCCCTGGGGGTGGAGGGGGTAGGTGGGACTGCACAGGACAGGGACGATGCAATTGACCAACTGAGTATTGTTCAATACTCAGTTGCTGTCTGAACATGACCCCGGCCCTCCAGGGCTCTCTGGGGCTGTGGGGTAGCCCCCTGGCGGGTCAGGACATTGCAGCCAGCTTAGGAGTACTGGGTGCTTGGTGTGAAGCTGCACTGACAGACATGGCTGCTCATCTGGTATCTGGTGGGGCCCAGCCACCACACCTCTTCAGGGAAAAGGCTGACAGAGTCCAAGATGTTGGTCAGTAGCTACTCAGACTGCCAAGCAGAGGAGAGACCACAGCAGGGGGTCAGCTCAAACCTGCTCTTCCTCCACTTTCTCTACGTACCTGCTCTGACCCTGTCCTAGGGGCAGAGCTCGCAGTTCAGTGTCCTACAGGAGTTGAGCATAAGCCATGACTGCTGTGTTCACCTCCTCCCAGGGTGACCCAGTGCAAATACAAGCGCATTGGCTGTCCATGGCATGGCCCCTTCCATGAGCTGACAGTACATGAGGCTGCGTGTGCCCACCCCACCAAGACAGGCAATGAACTGATGGAAATTCTTGATGAGATGGACCAGAGCCACCGCAAGGAGATGCAGCTATACAACAGCATCTTCAGCCTGCTCAGCTTCGAGAAGATTGGCTACACAGGTAAGGCGCCTCACCACCCGCTGCATGCCACATGGCTGTGGGCTGTGGGAGGCCGGGGGCCACGAGCCTTGGGGCAGCAGGCTCTGGGCAGTGGGCACAGGCTGCGCCGCATGGCCAGGCTCCAGACAAGCTACAGTGTACAGGAAGACACTTTGGGGAAGAAGAAAGGCAGGAGATGGAGCAGAGGGAGGGGCTAGGCTGGCCCCGGGGTATACCTGGGTGGCTCTCACAACACCCTCTCCCTGCTTCTCCCCAACCTGGCCTACCACTCCAGCAAGATGGCGTCTTCACTGTAGGGGGCTCTATAGCCTTGGGATCTCAGCAGAAAGGGCCTCGTGTCTCAGCAAGGCCTGGGGGCACGAAGAGCACTCTGTGGAGTCAGGTCCTGACTGGGCAGTCACTGCAGTGGCCACGGGGCTTCCCCAGGTGGCACGAAGACGCTAAGGGACAGGCCCCAGCGTAAGCTGAGGGCACCCATTACAAACTGCAGACTTGGGTGTGGACACCCACAGATGCACAGGCTGGACTGGGCTTGGGCTCGTGAATTTCATGGCTCTCCAGGCACCACCTTTGAACACACTGGGGAGCAAGAACCAGGTCAGAGCCTGGTCCAGACAACAGAAAGAAGCACCTGCTGACGCTGGGGCCACTCAGAGAAACTCCGTCTCACTCCTGCTCAGTCCACATGAGGCAGCTGGCTCCAAGTGCCCAGGGTGGTCATGGGCTGTTGGTCACACCATGCTGCCTGGACTAGGCCCGGCCAGGTATGGACCTGAGCAGGCTCAACAAGCCAGGGGCCCAGGAGCCTTAGCAGAAGGCCAGTTGCTGCTGGTTAGCAGCAGCCTTAGCTGTCCTGATAGGCCCCATGGAGCCTGGACGGCCTAGGGCATCGTGACTGAGGCTGAGGCACGGGGAGTCCCATTTGTGCAGAAAGGACCGGCCACCTGGAAGCCCATGCCTCATGGAGGGACTTGCCAACCACAGGCTGCAGGCTGCACAAGAGGACTGTGAAAGCAGGGTTGCCTGCTGCCTGGGGGCCTGCATCACAGCCTGACGCCCATGGACCTGGCACTCCCCTTGGGCAGGGCTGGGCGCCACACACCTGTCCGCCGGCTTTTCTGGCAGCTCTGTATCAGAACCAATAAAGTGCACTTATTCTCAGAACCGCATCCTGTCTATGTGTCTACTTCCCCCCACCCTGTGGGGCACTGGGGCTCAGGGCCAGGAGGGAGGCTGGTGTGGGTCGGGGGTGCCTGGGCTATAGCCTGACCACTTGTAGCTGCTAGACGCACTCCAGCTAATTCATGTTAATTCTGTTTGTGGTTGTTCCCCAAAAGCTTGTGTGCACCTCCATGTGTCATAGTTGATTTGATTTGCCTTTGTGACAAGTAGAGCACGCGGTATCTGGGTAAGTCACCCTCCTCCCTGGCTGAGCCTGCCCTCGGCCCAGTCAGGGATGATGCCGTGCAGCTAGGCCCCCACTAACGGCCGGCTCTTTCCGGCCCTGTCTGTCTCCACAGAGGTCCAGTTCCGGCCATACCGTACAGATGACTTCATCACACGCCTATACTACGAGACGCCGAGGTTCACAGTGCTGAACCAGACGTGGGTCCTGAAGGCTCGAGTGAACGACTCGGAACGCAACCCCAACCTCTCATGCAAGCGCACACTCTCCTTCCAGCTCCTCCTCAAGAGCAAGGTCACAGCGCCCCTGGAGTGCTCCTTCCTGCTGCTCAAGGGCCCCTATGACGATGTGAGAATCAGTCCCGTCATCTACCACTTCGTCTTCACCAACGAGAGCAACGAGACAGACTACGTGCCACTGCCCATCATCGACTCTGTGGAGTGCAACAAGCTGCTGGCTGCCAAGAACATCAATCTACGGCTCTTCCTGTTTCAGATACAGAAGTAGGGTGGGCCCAGGACCCGAGGCGCAGACCGGCCACCCCTGGCTCAGCGGCACTTCACACGACTATGCGATCATTTCAGCAGAGGAGGAGAATGGACAGATGAAATACACTGGGGGAGTCTGCATGCGTGCGTGATGGGGTTCCTGGCCTGGCTCACCCCAGACCCCTGCCTTCCCTCCTCCTGAGGGCAGCCAGAGGCTGGGCTGACGCACACAGGAGACAGTGCACTAGGTGGCACCCCGAGGCTCAGACGGTGGCGGTGAGGGGGGCGAGAAGCACAGCGACCCTGCCCCCAGCTCCCTTACGTGCAAGCAAGGCGGTGCTGCCTGCTCAGTTCTGGCCAAGCTCTGGGGGCCTCGCTGACTTCAGACAGCATATTTGATTGCGATTAAAAAGGCAGCCTTGTTTCCTACTTTCTGTTTTGTTGGAGGGAAGGCGTGGCTGTGAATGGACAGCGTGGGAGTTTTGGTTTGGTCCGGGGATAGACCCTATCCTATCCTTGTCATTGTGCCTGCACACGTCCCCTTAGGAGAGACTCAGAGACACTGCTTCCCCCACATTGTTGCAGGCAGGAAGAGCCAGGCAGGACTGGGGCTCCCCTGGTCAACTGGCCACTCCCAGGGAGGCAGGACTCAGCCACCAGGGCTCAGCAGATGTTTTCGGAATGCAGGGTGAAATTGTCTCTTCCCAGGAAAAAATTAAAACTCTTCACAGGCTCTTCTGTAAGTTATACAATTTTAGCAAGAGAATCTATTTACTCTATCTTTGAAGGCCCAGTGTCTCCTGGCTGTGAAGAAAGCTCTGGGTGCCACGGCTGTGCCAAGACTACCTGGGTGAGGGGCCCAGTGGGTGGCCCCCTGTTCTTGGGGATTGGCTGCAGTGGTCGGAGGCTGGACAGTATGACTTCTCACCTGAGGAAAGTGAGCCCTTCCTGTCTCAATGGCCACCCAATAATGCTCCCTGCAGGGCTGAACAGTGCCAGGGTTCGAGCCTCAGGGTGCGAAGGGGCTCTGCCTAGAAGGGCTGGGCCCTGTCCTTTCTTCCCCAGGGACCCTCAGGGGTACTGGGAAGAGTACAGCTTGCCCTCCACCTTCGCTTGGAGATGTGGGTCTTCTGTGATAGCTTTTCATTGCTTCAATACCAAAGAATTGGTTCCTCTGCCCCAGCCGCCAACAACATGCCTCAAAGCAGCCCCTACCTGCTCCAGCAGGCTGCCTGGGCCTGGCCCCCGTCGCCCTGTGCTGCCTGCCCTGCCATGTGGGACAGAGCTTAGGCCCTTGAGAAAGGTGGTGGGCTGAGGAGAGGGAGAGGGCGTTGCCAGGGAATGAAGCTCATCCACATCACTGAGCATGGCTGGGATGAGGCCCAGTGTAACCTCTCAATCAGCTCTCCCTTCTGGGGTGGCCATTCTGCCCCCTCATCGGCCATGAGTTTGTGGTAGTGTTTGTTGTTGAGACAGACTCTCACTTTGTCACCCTCGGTAGAGTGCCATGGCATCATAGCTCACAACAACCTCAAACTATTGAGCTCAAGCAATTCTCTTGCCTCAGCCTCCCTAGTAGCTGGGACTACAGGTGCCCACCACAACACCCGGCTATTTTTTGTTTGTTTAGCAGGCCAGGGCCAGGTTTGAACCCACCAGCCCTGGAGCATGTGGCCAACGCCCTAACCACTGAGTGATGGGCGCCCAGCCTGTTGGAGTTTTTCTGAGAATCCTGTTTGGGTCGTGTTCCCAGCCCAGGCCAAGGGGCCTTTTCGAGTGCCTCACAACCAGAGCCTTCTCTCTTGCAAAGCTGAATTGGCCTAGCTGTGGAGGGGAAGGGAAGAACCAGCCTGAATTTGGTTATCTGTCCTCTACAAAGAAAGACCCCACCCCAGCCCCCAACACATCCTTGGGAGCGGCTGCCTCTGACTCAGGTACAATCAGGATGAGTCCCACTGCCCTTGGGCTGCCTCCATGCCTGCCTGGCAGGCACCAAGGCCTGGGAGAACATGGGCTATGGTACTGCATCTTGGCACCCTCTCTGCCTTGCCCTCCCCAGTAGTGTTTCTGGGTTCCAAAGTGATGATGCGGGGGAAGGGGCAGGCTTGCCCCATCCACCTGTATTTGTGTGTGTAAGAGGTTGATTCAGCTGAGGGGCAGGCCCCAGGAGTTGAGGGGGAAGAACAGGGTAAGGGACATAGGCAAGTTGAAGCACCAGACCCAGGGGGTGGATACTTAGCTCCTCAGGGGTCTGGGGGCAGCAGATCTGTGCGTGCAAGTGAAGGTATGCGGGGCTGCAGAGAGTGGTAGGCTGGGGGCCACAGGAGGAGGAGACCCAGGGCCTGCTGAGTTCCTGCAGCCCTGCTGCCTGTCCTGGGGCGAGTAGTCCTGTGTTTAGGGTAGAGGAAGAGGGGCCAACCCAAAGGCCTAGACAAGGCCCTCCCTCGGGGTTGGTGTCCCAAAAGACTGCTGATGCCTCCCAGCTGCCCTGCAACCATTACACACAGCAACTGAGCCCTGCCGCCTGGGGATACTGGGCACCTGAGGAGATAGTGTCTGCAGCAGCTGGGACTGATACACAGACCTCCTTGTGGCTTTGTCTCTGTGAGCTGTATGTTACTGGTGTACCACAGAAGTGGTTGGCTTCCAGGATCTGTGGCATCTTAGTATCCCAACCCAGTTCTTTGTGATCTCTGAGAATGGGAGCTAGGGTCCAGCCTCAGCAGATATTGGGGAGGCCTGAGAGACAGAGCTCAAGCCGGGACCCACCTTTCTTCCCCAAATCACCCCAGTCCTTGTGAGCACCACATCTCTCAGTTACCCAAAGAGAGACATTTAAAAAAATAATAAAAATTTTTAAAGAGCAAAACAAGAAGTGTTTTTATCACTGTTGGAAATGACTTATTTGTCACTTTTGTGGTCTGCGTTCTCTTTGGATATTTTCTGTATGTAACTGTAGTTTAAAAAAATATTCCAAACCATGTTTTGTCTGTGTCTCCTTACCAAAAGATAGTCTTTTTTTTTTTTTTTGAGACAGAGCCTCAAGCTGTCACCCTGGATAGAGTGCCATGGCATCACAGCTCACAGCAACCTCTAATTCCTGGGCTCAAGCGAGTCTCTTGCCTCCGCCTCCCAAGTAGCTGGGACTACAGGCGTCTGCCACAACACCCGGCCATTTTTTGGCTGCAGCCGACGTTGTTTGGCGGACCCGGGCTGGATTCGAACCCGCCAGCTCAGGTGTACGTGGCTGGCGCCTTAGCCCATTGAGCCACAGGCGTCGAGCCCAAAAGATAGTCTTGTGAGTGGGCTTTCTGGTCTCTTGCTAGCTCGTCCTGGCCCCAGCCTGTTGCTCCCGTGCCCTGGACCCCCAGCTCGCATGCAGCACCTCCTCCCATGCCCTGTGGCTACCCTGTCTGGTCAGTAAAGAATTGGGCTTCCAGGGTGGTGCCTGTGACTCAAAGGAGTAGGACGTCAGCCCCATATGCCGGAGGTGGCGGGTTCAAATCCAGCCCTGGCCAAAAACTGCCAAAAAAAAAGGAAAAAAAGAATTAGGCTTCCAGGAGCAGAGCTGTACTGTGAATCCTGCTCTTCCCAGCAGCTCCAGGGGCTTCCCTCTGTCTTCTGAGCCACCCTGTCTTAAGCCCTATCTCTAACCCTGCCTGTGCCCTCAGGTACATCACCAGCCTGCCCTCCATGAAGGTTGGATTCAGCATTGTGCTTTGTGTGGGCAAGAGCTTGGTAGTATACGCCTCCAAGTCCTGCCCCAATGCCCAGCTGGGGCATAGCAGCACCTCACTCTCCGAAGATAAAACTACCTGGATCACCCTTGTCCTGCTGTTTGTGACTGCCCTGCATGGCCCAGACCTGCCCAGGCTCAGGACCATACCAAGAGGCCAGCACTCTGCTGCTGGCAGCCTTAGCATAATGGGCAACCCTTCCTGGACTCGGGACCTATCTGCCCTCCAGACCTTGCTGGCCCAGTTTTACCCCACTGGTCTGTTTTGGTAAGGATAGAAAATAAAGCTCTCTTTCACCCACTCCTGAGTCTCCTCTGGGGCCTTTGGGATACCAAACATTGTACCAGAAGTTCAATTCTGGGTGTATTGTGTAGCCAGGAGTGAGAGCCCCAAGGCATGACAAGCATTTGGTCCTCAAGGTAACAGGACCTTGAGAGAGGTAGAACCCTTGAGGACTCTACAGGGGGACAGTGCAGGTATTTAGGGGTCTGGGGCCTAGGTGCCTCAAGTCATAGGATTCCAGACATCTGTCATCTATCAGACCCTTGTTTGGGTGAGAAGTCTGGGTTACAAATGCTCTTAGCCTAGGTGTTTTTTTTTTCTTTTTTTGAGACAGAGTTTCACTATGTCGCCCTTGGTAGAGTGCCATGGTGTCACAGCTCACAGCAACCTCAAACTCTTGGGCTTAAGCAGTTCTCTTGCTTCAGCCTCCTGAGTAGCTGGGACTACAGGTGCCAGCCACCATGTCTGACTACTTTTTTTTTTTTTTTTTTTTGGTTGTAGTTGTCGTTGTTTAGCAGGCCCAGGCTGTGCTCAAATCCGCCAGCCTCGGTGTATGTGGCTGGTGCCCTACTCACTGAGCTATGGGTGCTGAGCCATAGATTCTAATGTTTTTTTACATATCAACACAAAGCAGTTTTGCAGTTTTAAGATAGGTTCACTAGGGCAGTGCCTGTGGCTCCAAAGAGTAGGGTGCTGGCCCCATATACTGGAGGTGGTAGGTTCAAACCCAGCCCTGGCTAAAAACTACAAAAAAAAAAAAAAAAAAGGTAGGTTAACAAAATTTTCCCAGGAAATACAACTGGCATACATGTTGAGAAAACTATCTTTTGCTCTGTTTTTGTTTTTTGTTTTTTTTTTTTTTGAGACAGAGTATCACTTTGTCGCCCTGGGTAGAGTGCTATGGCGTCACAGCTCAGCAAACTCCAACTCTTGGGCTCAAGCGATTCTCTTGTCTCAGCCTCCCAAGTAGCTGGGACTACAGGCGCCCACCACAACGCCCCACTATGTTTTAGAGACCCCGTCTCCCTCTTGCTGAGCCTGGTCTCGAACCCCTGAGGCAATCCACCTGCTTCAGCCTCCCAGCATGCTAGGATTACAGGCATGAGCCACCCACCACGCCTGACCACTGTTGTGTTCATTTTGGCAAATACATTTCTTCCTCCCCCTGACGGTCCTGGGGGTTTGAGTCCCCAAATGTGACTCAGCTGTGTCGGTCTACAAAGGACTAGCGCGTCTGACACCTCAATTACATCCATTTGCACAACTCACTATAAATATCTTTTATTTTGTACTATGTTAGGGCATTACGTTTCTTTTTTTTTAATAGAGATAGAGTCTCACTTTATCGCCCTCCGTAGACTGCAGTGGCGTCACACAGCTCACAGCAACCTCCAGCTCCTGGGCTTAGTTGATTATCTTGCCTCAGCCTCCCGAGTAGCTGGGACTACAGGCGCCTGCCACAATGTCCAGCTATTTTATTGTTGCAGTTTGGCCGGGGCCAGGTTCGAACCCGCCACCCTTGGTATATGGGGCCGGCTCCCTGCCCACTGAGCCACAGGCACCGCCCTATTTTTCTGTTTTTTTGCCGTTCGGCGAGGCTGGGTTTGAACCCGCCATCTTCGGTATATGGGGCCGGCGCCCTACTGGATGAGCCACAGGCGCCGCCCCGTTTCCTTTCTAAAGTTGCATGTTTGATTAATTAATTAGAGACAGAGTCTGTGTCGCCCTCGGTAGAGTGCCGTGGCGTCATAGCGCACAGCAGCTCACACTCTTAGGGGCTCAAGCCATTCTCTTGCCTCAGCCTTCAGAGTAGCTGGGACTCCAGGCGCCAAAGCATCCAGCTATTTTTAGAGACGGGGTCTCGCTCTGGCTAAGGCTGGTCTCTAATTCCCGAACCCAAACAATCCACCTGCCTCGGCCTCCAGAGGTGTGAGCCACCGCGCCGGACCGATTTTGTGTATTTTAATTTCAACAAGCACCAGGGAACATCTATAAGGAAAGGGCAGGTGGCTCCAGCGGCTTGGGCGCGCTCCCCACGGCCCCGGAGTCCAATGGAATGACGCCAGCCTGCCTGGAGCCCTGCGCTCCCAGTTAGCAGGAACTGGTTCTCGGCCAGGCACAGGGGCCAGGGCCGGGGACGACCCTAAGTCAGGAAGCCTACATCCTTTCTTTGCCGCGTTCCTCCGCCCCTGAGCCAGCCAGAGTACAGATCCCAGGACGTTTCGGGTGAGTGGACTACACTTCCCAGAATGCAATACTGCTGAAGCTCGGTATTGCGTCTGCGTGCCGGGCCAGGCGCGGGGCGGCGTGGGCGGGGCAAGGGCGGGACGGGGCGTGGTCGCGGGCGTAGCGCGGGAAGTCCGGTTTGTGCCCGCTGGCTGCTGCAACCGGAGCATGAGTCTCGAGCGCGAGCTTCGCCGTGAGTCTGGTTGGGCCCTGGGTACTGGGAGCGCAGAGGCCGGGAGCGGACTCGGCCCGCCTCAGCCTCCCGCGCTCCTTCCTCCCGGCAGAATTGAGCAAGGCCAAGGCCAAGGCACAGAGCGGCGGGCAGCTACGGGAGGAGGCCGCCTGCTGCCACCAGCTGGGGGAGCTCCTGGCCAGCCATGGTAAGTGCGGCCCCGCGCCCGTCCGGCCGGGGGTCCCGGCCGGGAGGGCGGGAGACGAGCGGACTTTTCCCGAGCAGGCGTCGCCCCGCACGCCCTCGCAGCCTGGCCAGGTCGTCCTGTGCCCCTCCCCCTTCCCGTGCCTAGGCCGCTACGCAGAGGCCTTGGAGGAGCACCGACAGGAGCTGCAGCTGTTAGAGAGCGCAGACGACCGCCTGGGCTGCGCCGTAGCCCACCGCAAGATCGGAGAGCGCCTGGCAGAAATGGAGGACTACTCGGCCGCCCTGCAGGTGTGCGATGCCGCTGACCACACCACAGCCCGCCAGCTGCCACGCCTTGGGGGCCCTTTGGGAGAAGGGTGGCAGAATCTTCACCATTAGGCACCTGGCTGTACACAGCCTAACCTTCAGGGGCCTCTGCTGGGGACACCACAGCCATTCCGGGAACTGGGGCGGGAATGGGTGTCCATCCCGCCCCCACACCAGAAATCATCAGTGAACACGTGATTTTAGCTGTGTTTGCGGAGGGGAGGGATCAGGATTCGCTTACTTTTGGTCATCCCCCTACCAAGGTCTCGGCTGGCTGCAGTGTGGAGCAATTTTCTCCACAGATAGCCTTTGACATACAGAAGGGGCACGTGTGGCCTGTTTGGGGGAATCTGGAGTCTGGACACAGGGGTTTCATTTGGGGTGGGTCGGCTCACCATGGTGATTTCTCTACACATTCAGCACCAACACCAATACTTGAAGCTGGCCCATTCCCTGTCCAACCACACAGAGCTGCAGAGGGCCTGGGCTACCATTGGTCGTACCCACCTGGACATCTATGACCACTGCCAGCTGAGGGATGCCTTGCTGCAGGCCCAGGCTGCCTTTGAGAAAAGCTTGGCTATTGTGGATGAGAAACTGGAGGGTAAATGCCCCCAGGGACCCAGCCCTGTACCACTTTGCCCCCCTCCCCCCCAGTGCCCACCCAGCCTGCCCAGTGGGTCCCACCTTCCTGTCTGGTTTGCACTCTGCCTACAGGAGCACCCCTGGCTGGCACAGTGGATGCTGGCACTGGGTGAGCCTGAACAGGGCCTGAATAAACCTGTCTGGGGAGGAGGTGCAAGTGCTTGGAGGGGATGTCTTCCAGGGACATTGGCCCAGAGAGAATTGAGCGAGATGAGGACCCGGCTCTACCTGAACCTAGGCCTTACCTTCGAGAGTCTGCAGCAGACAGCTCTGTGCCACGACTACTTCAAGAAGAGCATCTTCCTTGCTGAGTAAGGCCCCAGCCCTACCCGTCATGGGAGTGGAATCCTATGTTCCTGCAGGAAGTATAGGACCTTCCTGAGTGGGTAGCCTGGCTGGGCCTCAGCCCTGGCCCTGTGGACCTTCTGTTAGCAGAGAGGCCTCTTGGGTTTTGTTGTAGGAGAGGGCAGGCTTGGTTTGGGCCCTGAGGCATCAGCAGCTAGCTGAGCATTCCCTACATGTTGGCAGCTATCCTGAGTATACTGGTTGGTACCTGCCTTCCACTGTTCCAAAGCCTAAATGTCCTGGGCACCTGTGACCCCTGCTCCCCATAGGCAGAACCACCTGCATGAGGACCTGTTCCGAGCCCGCTACAACCTGGGCACCATCCACTGGCGTGGGGGGCAGCACTCCCAGGCCATGCGCTGCCTGGAGGGGGCCCGGGAGTGTGCTCGCGCTATGAGACAGCGGTTTTTGGAGAGCGAGTGCTGTGTGGTGATATCACAGGTAGACACTCTGTACCACTTGGGTGATCCCCCAACAGGCTCAGGCCTTAGGGGAGTCTGTAGGCCTCATCTTCTTTTACTTCCCAGGTCCTCCAAGATCTGGGGGACTTTTTGGCTGCTAAAAGAGCCCTGAAGAAGGCCTATAGGCTGGGCTCCCAGAAGCCTGTGCAGAGGGCAGCAGTCTGCCAGAGCCTCAAGTATGGTGAGCCTAGAAGAGGCCTGCAGGGCCATCTCCTGGGAAGGGGTGTGCAGGGCATCCTTGCCCTCATCAGGGGAGGCCTGAGTTTGTGTCCTTGGGGAGGTGGCAGCTTTGGTTTCCAGGAAGCGGGGGAAAGCCTGCCAACTTATATTGGGAGGTGAACCTTGGTTTTCTCTGAACTCAGCACAGTTTGTCAAGGGGCACTGAAGGGCAAGTGGGAGACTGGGCCTTCACTCAGAAGCAGCATCTTTGTTAGCAAACTAGAGACAACAGCTCCCCGCCTAATGGGATGGGAGAGCAAGTGGTATGTGTGTGACCCAAGAGTACTGATGGTAGTGACCGTCATAGTGACTGGTGCTGCACGCCAGGCCTTGTCCCAACTTGTTAACTAACCTTGTTAGTTTTTTCTGATCCTGGAGATAAGCCCACAAAGGAGGCAGACTCTCCCATTATTCCCTTAGTGGAGGGACCAGGAAGGGGTGGAAAAGGCAGGTGGGTTGCCTAAGGATACATGATGACAGGTGCTAGAGCTGGGGTCAGGGTCTCCTGTGCTGTCCCTAGCACGACCTTCTTCCTACAGTGCTGGCAGTGGTCCAGCTGCAGCAACAGCTAGAGGAAGCTCAGGACAGTGATCCTCAGGGTGCTATGGCCATCTGTGAGCAGCTCGGGGACCTCTTCTCCAAAGCAGGCGATTTCCCCAAGGCAGTCACAGCCTACCAGCAGCAGGTGTGTGGCCCCTGGCGGTGCAGGAGGAAGGGACCAGTGCATTGTGAAGCGGCCTGTCCACAGGCAGCCTGGGCCTCACTGGACTGCTTCCCCCAGCTGCATCTGGGTGAGCTGCTGAACAGACCGGGGGCTGAGCTGGCTGTCATCCATGTGTCCTTGGCCACCACACTAGGGGACATGAAGGACCACCGTCAGGCTGTGCACCACTATGAAGAGGAGCTGAGGCTGCGTGGTGGCAACCCCCTGGAGGTGACATGCCCCTGCTCCCTGCCCACAGTGTGAGTTTGTTCCCACTGTTCTGAGACAAGACTGCTGTTTCTGGGCAGTAGGAGTGGACAGGCAACTCCTTCCCAGGACTGTCAGCTTCCAACAGCTGGGAGGTGGAGCCTGTTGCCAGAGTAGAAGTTTCCATGTCATGTAGGCAGCAAGTGGGAGCCATGCTGTGGCTGCAGCCAGCTGGGTATGGCGACTGGCAGTCATTGACCTCATCATTCCTTCTGCCACTCTAGGAATCCAAGACCTGGCTCAACATTGCACTGTCTCGTGAGGAGGCTGGTGATGCCTATGAGCTGCTGGCCCCGTGCTTCCAAGAGGCTCTCAGTTGCGCCCAGCAAGCCAAGCAGTCCCAGCTGCAGGTGCAAAAGCCTTCTACACCCACACTAGACCCCCGGCAAGCCCCTCTTCTTTGCAGCCTACCTGTCTTCCCATGTCTCCATTTCTCTGCACCCCTCGACCCTAGGCCTGAGCAGGATGTCCCTCTGCTCCTCAGAGGCAGGTCTTACAACACCTCCATACAGTGCAGCTGAGGCTGCAGCCCCAGGAGGCCGCTGGGACTGAAACCAGACTGCAAGAGCTGAGTGTGGTTGAAGAGGAGGAGGAGGAGATACAAGAGGAGGAGGCGGCAGACAGTGAGGCCCTGGAGGCCAGCGAAGTGGAGCTCTCAGAGAGTGGTGAGGGCTGGACACTTCCTTGGCTGCTGGACATTGCACCTGGCATTCCTCCCCCCACCCACACACACACACCTTGCTGGGCTCGGGCAGGATGATGGTGCTCTACTCACGGCTCATGTCGGGCAGCAGGGCAGCTAGTGCTTCTGTGGGAGTGGAAAGAGGAGGGTGGTGGTATGCAAGGAGCAAAGGCAGGCTGAGACGTTCCGATAGGAGACCTGGGAGGGGAGCAGGGTCAGAGCCTGGGCACATAGCTCAGTAGAGGCACACGTGCCATGAGGGGAGGTAGAACAACGTGCATCATAGTGGCCCTTGGTTGCCCCTAGGAGGAACTGAGGACACTAGCATCCTCTATGCCCAGCAGGCTTTCTTCTGGATGCTGGTGTGGTCAGCTGCACACAGTGCATGAGGAACTAGTTGAACAGGGCTTGAACTGAAGCCATCTCATGTAGGTGGGGAGGGAAGGGTGATGCCCAGACATGGTTGGTGGCTGAGTGGTGGGTATGGAATCCTGTACAAGGGGCTAGGTGCCTTCCAGGACAGGGGCAATGTCTGCTTTGAACTCGAGGGGCCTCCAGAACCTGAGGAAGTGGGGGCCATACCTTAGAGAAGGGGTCAGATTGGATGTGGCTGGTACGTAGGTACAGGTGGCAAGGTTTGGGGGTGGATCAAGGACCAGCATGCCAGGGAGTGCCACTCAGTCAGTAGGGAGCACGAGGGGCTGGGGAAGGACCTGGTGTGATAAGAGCTAGGGCAGGCAGGGGTCAGGCAATGGCAAGGAGGAATCTGGTGAGATGTGCCAGGAGTGGGGCAGAGTGGGGTGTCTGCCCAGGTGGAGCATGAGCGTGTATGTGCCTAACCTGGGGGACAGCACCTCCTGGCGAGGCCCTGGGTAAGAGGTGTGGGGTGTGCGTGCAGGGTGAGAGCACAGATAGAGCATTGGAGTGGGTGGTGCCCCGTAAGGAGGGGACAGAAGGTGAGGGGGTATGCCCTGTAGGCAGAGAGATGGTGAGTGGATATAGGCCCTCGGCAGATTCAGTGGGGCCAGGAGTCCATGTGGGGTCCACCTTCTCAGCTTTGCCCACTGGGCTGAGGGCCCCTAGAGCTCTGCTTGGTGGGGGGGTTTGGCAGTGTGGCGGACAGTGAGTCCCTGGAGGCCAGCAAGATGGAGCTCTGATGCTTATCTCCCACGGGCCCACCTGGGGCGGTGGCCTTCACTATATTCCAGAGGAGGACACTGAGGACCCATCCCAGCTGCTGGAGGAGGTGGAGGAGCTGCAGGTCCACCTGGGTCGACGGAAGGTGAACAAGGTGAGGGCGGCACCCTGCCTCTGCCCAATCCCAGGGCTCAGCAGTGCCACCTGGCCCTTCACACCTCTGCCCTTGTCCTGGGTGGCTGTGCCCATAGTGGAACCGGCGCAATGATGTGGGAGAGACCCTGCTGCACCGAGCCTGTATCGAGGGCCAATTGCGCCGTGTCCAGGACCTCGTGGGACAGGTGGGCTGCTACGCTAAGCAGGAGGAAGCTTGGTAAAGCAGCATGGATTTGGTTGAGCATGGCCTCCCTGAGGACTCTCTTAGCTGCCTCGTCTTTGAAGCAGGTCTGAGGGGCCCAGTACATGGTACCTTGTCTGTGCTGTTGCTGGACTGGCAAGGATGGGGGCAGCCCACATACTGAGACCTTGATACACTTTTCTTGGCCCAGGCCCTCTGAGCACACCATCTCCCCACAAGGGGATGGGGCAGGCTTGGCGGCTAGATGACATGCTGTGCTCAGTCTAGCCGGAAGAGGGGGGACCTGGCCAAGGGATGGAATGGACTCGGGCCTACTCTGGGCTCTTGCACCAAAGTCTTAAGGCCACTTCAAGCCCCAGAGTTCCTAAGATAGGAGCCAGGCTGCAGGGCATGCAAGGCTAAGCTTCCCCCATCCTTGGTCACAGGGTCACCCTCTGAACCCTCGGGACTATTGTGGCTGGACGCCGCTGCACGAGGCCTGCAACTATGGGCATCTGGGTGAGCAGGGGGCAGGCAGGGCCTGGTAAACTGCAAGGGGAGCATGGGGTCAGGAGGCCTGGGCGGGGCATTGGGAGCTGGGCTCACATCCCCTGGCACACAGAGATCGTCCGTTTCCTGCTGGACCATGGGGCTACAGTGGATGACCCAGGCGGCCAGGGATGCGAGGGCATCACCCCTCTGCACGACGCTCTCAACTGTGGCCACTTTGAGGTGGCTGAATTACTCATTAAGCGGGGGGCATCCATCACCCTCCGAACCAAGAAAGTGAGTCTGACAGGCAGAGTGGGCGAGGGCTGTGGGGGTGCCCACTCTGCCCTGCTAAGCTGGGTGCCACACAGGGCCTCAGCCCACTGGAGACGCTGCAGCAGTGGGTGAAGCTGTACCATGGAGACTTGGACCTTGAGACACGGCAGAAGGCCAGAGCCATGGAACGGCTGCTCCAGGCAGCTTCCTTGGGCCAAGGCAAGCAGGGTCCCCTCTGCCTAGGGACATCGTGCTCTGCCTGAGAGCCCCTGTCTCATGATGGATTCTCTTCCTACAGAGCCCCTCAGCTCCCAGGGCCCACGGACCCTCCCGTGTAACCATCTGTTTGACCCTGAGACCTCTCCTCCCCTGAGCCCCTGTCCAGAGCCCCCTTCTCACACCTTGAAAACCCCAGAGCTCTCTCAGTTCTGTGCCAGAGTCTCCCCAGGGCAGACAGTGCCAGCTGGAGTCAGACCTCGAAGGAGCAGGCGTGGGCCAGCCAGCAGCAGCTCAGAGGATGAGGACGTTGTGGGCTCCCCATGGCCATCCCAAAAGAGGCCTCGGTGTTCTGCTAGCAACAGGGAGGCAGCCGCAGTGGGCACCAGCGAGGCAGCCATTGGAGGTGTGGGCAGTGCCCAAAGCCACCACCTGGGGCCTGGCCCACCTTGGGGCCAGAGAGAATCTTCTGCCCTCCAGATGGCACTTGTCACTGAGGAGGACCTGCCTCGAGACTGGCTGGAAATTGATGTGCCTCTGACCCGCAGCCACCAGCCCTGTCCCCAGAGCAGCAGGGAGAGCAGCAGGCGCAAGGCCTCAGGGTCAGATGCTGAAGCACGCCTTGTCAGGCCCCAGGCCTGGGCTGAGCAGGCCCACCTGCCCTGCATTAGGAGTTGGACTACACCTGTCCAGGCAGGAGACAGCAGCCCGGCTGTAGAGTGCCCAGGGAGCCCCAGTTTCCCCAGGGACTTAGGGCCCAGTGGGGACAGTCCTACAGTAGGCCAGACCTCGGTAGGTGTTCAAGCTGAAAGCAGGGCTGGTTCCCCTGCTCAGGGCAGGTTGGGGTAGGGGCCTCTGTCTACCTGATTTAACCTGTCCCCGGCTCCCACCTGCCAGGGTTCAGTCCTACCTCCTCCTATCCGGGTTCGAGTTCAAGTTCAAGATAATCTCTTCCTCATTCCTGTACCATACAGGTAAGGCATCACCAGCCCTCTCCCACCCCTCGTCTCCTCTGCCCACCTTGCAGCCCAGTGCTAATGAGGCCCTGGAAGAGGCCTGGACATATTCATGTGTGCACACAAGGGGAGTTATGTGGCAAGGGCCCCATATGAAGTGGTGCCCCACTATTGAGCCCCAGGCTGCTGACAGCTGGCCTGAGTCTTAGGTGAGGATGCCCTGCACAAGCGTGGTCAGCAGGCCCTATGAGCCCCAGAGGAGTTGGTGGTGAGCTAGACTGCCAGGACAGGATGGAGCTGGCCTCCAGGGGAGGAGGGAGCTGCAGATGCAAAGACCCAGGGGCGTTACCCAGGCTGTGTGCGGGGGCTCAGCGTTCTGCCCACCCTCATAGCATTGAGGCCCACTCTGTGGCCTGGCTGGCTGAGCAGGCAGCCCAGCGCTATTACCAGATCTGTGGGCTGCTACCAAGGCTCACCCTACGGAAGGAGGGAGCCCTGCTGGCCCCACAGGACCCCATCCGTGATGTGCTGCAGAGCAATGATGAGGTGAGCAGCAGGCCCTAGCGCCTCAGGCACCAGGCACCCTGGAGTTGCTGACCACCAGTGGTTTCTAGGTATTGGCTGAAGTCACTTCGTGGGACCTCCCGCCATTGGCCGACCGCTACTGTAGGGCTTGCCAGAGCCTGGGACAAGGTGAGGACCTAGAGACCCACCGCTTCTGGGTGAGTTTGTGCCAGGAGGCCTGTGCAGAGGGCCCCACTCGCCCTTCCTGCCAGGTCTGTAGGCCTCAAGTGTATGGGGCACCTCACCTGGTCCTCCTGAGTGCTATGGATAGGGACAGGGCAGGATGGCCCTGGGCCCCCTGTCAGGCAGGTGGCATAAAGTCACCAAAGCCACAACACCAGACCCTGGAGGAGTCTGATGTGGACTGTGAGCTGCCAAAGAAGCTTCTTGGAGATTATGAGATATGGGGGTGACAGGCAGTGGTTAGGCCTATAGGTTTGTGGGAGTGGCTTCTGTAGGGTCTCTGCTTGGCAGCCCCCTGGGCTAGTGAAAAGGGACCCCTTGGTTTAGCCCCCAGGATTCAGAGGGCAGAAATGGCAGGCTCTGGTCCCATGACACCACGTCCCTCCCTCCTAGGGGAGCACCCACAGGTGCTACAGGCTGTGGAGCGCCAGGGCTCAAGCCCCACGTTCAGTGCCTGTGCTCTGGGCCTATACCAGGCCCAACTTACACCGTTGCTGCGGGCCCTCAAGCTACACACAACGCTCCGGGAGCTACGCCTGGCAGGGAATCGGCTGGGGGATGGGTGTGCCACTGAGTTGCTGGCCGCTCTGGGCACCATGCCCAACCTGGCCCTGCTCGACCTCTCCTCCAACCACCTGGGCCCCGAAGGCCTGCGCCAACTTGCCACAGGCCTTCGGGGCCAAGCTGCCTTGCAGGTAGACACACAGGGCACAGTGGGCCATCAGCCTCAGTTTTCTCATCAGCCAGGCACTGGCAGGCTGCAGTGATTGAGAGCTGGCCAATGGGAGGGCCTGGCTGGTGGGAGGCCCCCACCTTGACTCCCAGGATAGCTAGCCTCTGAAGGGGGAACAGGGGCTCAGTGCCCAGCCCTTGTCTTCCACAGAACTTAGAGGAACTGGACTTGAGCATGAACCCCCTGGGGGACAGCTGTGGCCAGGCCCTGGCCTCCCTCCTGCAGGCCTGCCCCTTGCTCAGCACCCTGCACCTGCAGGCCTGCACCTTCGGCTCCAGCTTCTTCCTGAGCCATGGGGCAGCTCTGGGGAACGCTTTCCAAGGTGGGCTGACCTGGTACTCCTGGTCTACTCCCTGACCCCAGGATGTTGAGGGACTCAGAGGACCTTGAACAAAAAGAGCCTGGGATGCTGGGGCTGGCTGTCCAAAAGGGGCTGGCTCTGGGAGCACACTGACGCACATGTGGTTGCTGGGTCCACCTGGACTCTGGGGCATCTCCTGCTTACTCTGCCTAGGCTATTCTCAGGACACACCAGAGGGCTTATGCTCCCCCGGCCCTGACTGTTCTGTGGGAGAAGCATCCCCTCACCCCACTGTGCATACACCCTAGCCTAGGATCATCTTGGGTGGGTGGGAGTGGATGAGGATCCAGAAATGGTGCGGAGGAGTTGGGCTCCCAGGTTTGGTCCTGCCCCTCCCCTGCTGTAATGCCTTTGCCCCTACACGTAAAAATTCAAGGATAAGTTTCTCCAAAGGGGTCCTATGGTCTGGACCCAGAAATATGGGTGGGGGCAAGGGGATGGCCATGTGGGGCTGACAGGTTCTGGTCCCATCATAGATGCCAAGCACCTGAAGACCCTGTCCCTGTCCTATAACACCCTGGGTGCCTCCACCCTGGCTCGGGTCCTGCAGAGCCTACCTGCCTACACCCTCCTGCACCTGGAGCTCAATTCTGTGGCAGCTGGCAAGAGTGATTCAGGCCTTATGGAGCCTGTGGTCAGATACCTGACCAAGGTATGTGGTGGGTGAGGGGCCACCAAGCCAGAACACTGAGCCTCTGAGGTCCAAAGGTCCAAGGTCCCCAAGTTTGGAAAAGGCAGCCATGAGGGATGCTTTCTGTATAGCTCCCTGCTTCCAGCTGTATTCCCAGCCCAAGGGGGCACACCAGGCCACAATTCCATCTCCTGAGGGCTCCTCCAGATAGGGCTGGGTCTCTGCAGTTCCACATCACAGTGTGCTGAGTGTGACTTACAATGAGGAGGAGAGGTATTTCCTTCTGATATCCAAATTGGCAGGGCACTGCTCCCTTCTGGCACCTGAGTGTGTGGGTTCCTCTCTGGGAAGCAGGAGGGCAGGTGCCCTACTTGGCTTGGCACCCTCAGGCCTCTACTCATGTCCAGGAAGGCTGTGCTCTGACCCACCTGACCCTGTCTGCAAACTACCTGGGTGACAAGGCTGTGAGAGACCTGAGCAGGTAATGTCCCCACCTTGCAGCCCACTGTTGGGAGGATGGGGGCTGGTCTGATCTGAAGGCTTGGTACCTCAGGGATACTGGCTTAGGTATAGAAATGATAGTTCCTCCCCAAAAGGGCACCCCAAGCCTGGCTCCTCCCAGCCTCCTCACTGCATACCTGTGGTTCTTATGTATCAACCCACACAAGGACCATTGCTGTCATGACCCTGGTCTTTTGCCCAGCTATCAGGGGAGTTCCTAGGCCAGGTAGGCACACCTAGGGTAGGCTATTGTGGGCCTGGCCTGAGGTGCCCAGAGTGTTCTAGAGCAGCTTTCCCTGTACGAAGTTTAGGTGGGCTCCAGAGTAACCCTCCCTCTTCCTACGTGGTCTCAGGTGTCTCCTTTGCTGCCCCTCACTCATCTCTCTGGACCTGTCTGCCAACCCTGGGATTGGCTGTGCCAGCCTAGAAGAGGTCCTGTCTGCCCTCCAGGGGCGGCCCCGAGGCTTTAGCTTCCTTGGCTTGTCAGGTGAGGGCTGGGTGTGGCAGCCACCCACCATGCCTGGCCAGCCAGGCAGCATGTCTCCCTGAAACTGGTGCGGGGTGGGGGTGGGGTGGGGGACAGTGTGCAGTGTGATGGGAAAGCAGTATGAATCCAGCTTCCAAAACAATGGGGTTGGGAAGGGGGTTCTCTGCCTCTGGCCTGTCCAGCCTGATTCTCAGAGCAGTCCACAGGAGGAAGACCCTTTTCCATGGGGACTTCCTTATTTGTGGTGGCAGGGAGAGCTCCAGGTCAGTGTGTTGTAGGGTGCCACTGAGGGGCTCTCCCACTTCCTGGTGGGGGCTGCTCTGATGCTACCCTTAACCTGAGCTGTGGCCTGATTTAGCTTGTAACGGCTCCAGACACACCAGGGCAGTCCCCTGCCTAAGCTATCTGGAGGACAAGCCCAGGAGAGGTACATGGATGGATTGGCCAGAAACCTAGCACGCCCAGCTGAGGTCTGGGAGGGAGAATATGAGACTCTGCTCTGCAGGGGACAGGACTACATGTGGGTGTGCTTGAAGGGAGCCCCTGGGTTCTTCCTCTGTCTCAGCCTTCACCCCAGAGGGCTAGGCTGCCTCCTCTGGAAAGGCAGGCTTTGTGCTCCAGGTGTCTTGTACCCTCTCACCCAGTGCCAAGTTCCTGGCCTGAGAAGCTTAGTGTCCACTTAGGCCCAAGATTTACAGATTTGCAGGCGGCCCTACTATGTCCATTTTATGGATGGGGAGACTGAGGTGTAGTCTCAGACTCTGAGATCTGGGTGCTGTCGGAGGTAGCAGTAGGGACACAGCACTTAGATATCTGAGCCACTCATCCTGCCTGCCTGTTGGCTGCGCAGAGGACCCCACTCCTTCCTAGGGTTAGGGACCCTCCTGGGCCCTGCCTATAGCACCTGGTTCCAGCTCCGAGGACCTCAGAAGAGGTCCTAAGGGCTGTGCCAGTGAAGAGAACAGGACCCCCGGGACCGAGGGGCTGCCGCCAGCTCCTGCAGGGCTAAGGCTTCCCTCCCCCCGGTGTAGGCTGCGCAGTGCAGGGACCTCTGGGCTTGGCCCTGTGGGACAAGGTCACTGTGGAGCTGCGGGAGCTGCAGCTCTGCAGCGGACACCTTTGCACCGAAGACCGGGATATCCTGCGCCAGCTGCTGCCCGGCCCCGGCGTGTGCACGCTGGAACGAGGCTCCAAGCTCTTCTTCCGGCGCCTCTGACCTGCCGCCGCCGCCGCCGCCGCTCTCTACCCACCCAAGTCCTTAATAAACAAAGCCGCTGCCTCCCTACCCGTGGCTTCTTGGACAGTGGGGAAGGAGGGGCGCGTGTACGCAGGGGCGGGGCGGGGCGGGGCGGGGCCAGCCGCTCGGACTTTGGGTTGAGCGCCGAGTTGCCGATTGGACCCGCGCAGGCGCAGATGCGGGGCGGGCGCCGAGCCGTCGATCGGGAGCGCCCCGCTCTGGCGCCATCACCGGAACTCGCTGCGCCGCCGAGGTATGCGGGGGACGGGGGCGGGGAACGTCCGTTTTAGAGTCTTTGGGCTGCCGGCTGAGGCAGAAACCTGGAGGCGGGTCGGCGCAGAGCAGGTTCGCTTTCTCGGTGCACCCCTTTCCTTGCTTTAGGGTGCTGTCCGCTCTTGGGGTGCTCACGCGGGCTCAGCGCGGTTGACTGGGCCTCTCCGAGCTCCCTCCGCTTGCTCGGTTGGACATAGAGCCCCCTCAGTCCGCGTCCAAGCCCTGTGCCCGCCCGCCAGACCCCTCCTCTTGTGCCCTTCGCATCTCACCTTACTGCCCTGGTACCACTGGGCCCGAAACAGGGATGTATTTAAGTTCTTTTTAATCTTAACCCGTTTTCAAATCCTTCAGATCTGGCGGTTCTACTTGCAGAGAATATTTGGAACCTTCCCCAGCCACTGGCATCACCTTAGCCAGGATCCTCCTGCAGCATTTGCTGCGTTCCTTCTCCCCAGCCAGCTCATCTTCAACACTCTTGGTAGCTCCCGTGGCATAGGGAGAATACGCAGCTGCTCAGGCCCCTAATCCCCAGCACTTTGGGAGGCCAAGGTGGGAGAATCTCTTGAGGCCGGGAGTTGGAGGTTGCAGCAAACTATGATATGGCCACTGAATTCAAGCTTGGGTGACAGAACAAAATCATATCTCTTAAAAACAAAAAACAGTGACTGGGCTCATCCCTGTAATCCTAACATGCTGGGAAGCTGAGGAGCGTGGATTGCTTGAGCTCATGAGTTATCAGCCTGAGCAAAAAAGCGAGACCTTGTCTGTACTAAAAATAGAAAAACTGAGACAAGAGGAGTTGGAGGTTGCTGCGAATTATGACGCCACAGCACTCTACCCGGGATGACAGCATGAGACTGTCTCAAAAAAAGAAAAAACCGGGGCGGCGCCTATGACTCATCGAGTAAGGTGCTGGGCCCATATACCGAAGGTGGTGGGTTCAAACCCAGTCTCGGCAGAACTGCAAAACAGAAAAATAGCCGGGTGTTTTGGCGGGCGCCTCTAGTCCCAGCTACTCGGGAGGCTGAGGCAAGAGAATCGCCTAAGCCCAGGAGTTGGAGGTTGCTGTGAGCTGTGTGATGCCATGGCACTCTACCGAGAGCGATAAAGTGAGACTCTGTCTCTACAAAAAAGAAAAAAAAACAGGCGGCGTCTGTGGCTCATCCAGTAGGGTGCCGGCCCCATATACTGAAGGTGGTGGGTTCAAACCCAGCCTCGGCCAAACTGCAAAACAGAAAAATAGCCGGGTGTTGTGGCCAGTGCCCATAGTCCCAGCTACTTGGGAGGCTGAGGCAAGAGAATCGCCTAAGCCCAGGAGTTAGAGGTTGCTGTGAGCTGTGTGACGAGGGCGATAAAGTGAGACTCTGTCTATACAGAAAAAAAAAACCCTCTATGCTTATTCCCTAGTTCACCTCCACACTAGAAATCTCCCCCTCAGCTTGTCTATCCCTCTATGTTCATTTCTACTTGAAGGCTCCTTGTTAAGCTGCTCCTGTGCCTGGAATGTGCTTCCCTGGTTTGCCCAACAGCTGTCTCCTCCCCTCCTGCATCAGCACCCACCAGCACCTCCAAGGCAGCCCACCCTGATATCCTCCCAATGCTGCCCAGAGGGTGCTCGTGTTCCCCTTACATTCCTTGGTTTGAAGATAAGGAAGTTTCATGAGGCCCTGAGCCCCTAAGGCCCAGTGCTTGGGGCTTTAGAGGCCACCTTTGAGCCAGCAGTGGCTCTGCTCCCCAGGTCACAGTGCCGTGGCCACTGGAGCCTACAGGATGTTTCACGGGATCCCAGCCACTCCAGCCGTGGGAGGTGAGTGTGACCCTAGCCAGCCAGGCATAGCTACTGAGGAGTGATGTGGGGTGAGGGGTGTCTGTATGGTGCCCCTCACACACACTCTCATATGGTCTTGGGGGGTGGCCACGGGCCAGCTCAGTCATCACAGGACCACTGAGATCCCAGAGTCCTGCTGTGCAGAGATGAAGGGCTTTAGTGTGACCAGAACCTCAGGTTCTGGCATCCCTGTGTCTCTAAGCTCAGGGGAAAGCCTGTAAAGCATGTGCTGCAACGTGCTGTGAAGAGCAGGGCCTGGCATCCTGCCTCTAGGGGCAGTGTCCTGCTCAGACCCTCCCACAGACAGAGGGGTGTGAGGTTGGAACCCCTGTCCTCTAGCTCCCTCTGCATATTGGGAAATCTGTCAGGGAAGCCTTGAGTAAAGGACTATAAAGGAGGTTGGGCTCAGAGCCCACCTGAGGTCAGCTTTGTGGCCAGCCTGCCAACCCTTTGCCTGTTCTTTGGCAGCCCCTGGGAATAAGCCGGAGCTGTATGAGGTGAGTGGCAGATACTTCCCTGGCTGGTGTTGGCCAACAGCAAACACCTATGTGACCCTCACCAAGGCTGTGCTCACTCTCTCCCATAGGAAGTGAAGTTGTACAAAAATGCCCGGGAACGGGAGAAGTAAGTCCAAGCATCCAGGCTGCCCCCAACCCACATGCCCTTACCCACACCCACCTGGCCTGCCCAGAGCAGCCACACCGAGGGTTAGGTTGGGAATAGGTGTGGAGGGACATCTGCCCAGAATGGCAAGAGAGGCAGGCTGACCAGATTCCCCCCACAGCTGTGTGCCAGGGCAAGGGTGCTGGCTGTGGAATCTGTGCCTCAGCCTCCCTGCCTCGGGGCGTGGGCTGACAGACATGTGGTTCTCAGGTATGACAACATGGCAGAGCTGTTTGCAGTGGTGAAGACAATGCAGGCATTGGAGAAGGCATACATCAAGGACTGTGTCACCCCCAACGAGTGAGGAGTCTGCTGTCTACAGAGCCGTCCCTCCCCTCTGGGGCTTGAGTACCCAGTGGGCAGCAGGATCAGGGGTCTGGGGCCCAACCCAGGGTTACACCAGGGCATAAGGTGCCCATTTCTGGGGACAGCATTATGAGGGTGCTTCTGGGTCTTAGCCAGGGAAGTCATGGAGGGGAGTTAAAGGACAGTGTGCACTTCCAAGGGGCTCCTGGGGTGTGGTTCCCCAACCCCCCACAGATAGCCCCACTGATGAAAGGAACTTAGAAGATGAGCAGGGGACTCAGGGATATCCAGTCTATGTAGTGCTGGCTAGGCCAGCACCCGGAATGCATGCAGGGCTTGCTTCAGTGGAGTTACAAGTCCCTCACAGGCCCACCCCGTAAGGTTGTGAGCTGTCAGTGTGTTGTCAGGGACGGCTGGCCATCGTGGTCCAGAGGGCAGGCAGAGGTGGAGTGGCTAGGCCTTTGCCCAGTGCTGAGCTCCAGTATGGCCTGGGCCTTGCCCCTGTGGCAGCCATATCTTGGTCCCTCCTCTTGCTCTTGTTCAAAGCTTTTTTCTGTGCAAACCCAACAGAAAGCCTCAGGCCTCATTGGCCTTTCTCTACCCTGCTGCCCAATCCTCCATGAGAGCTGCTGTGTCTGGCTGGGCTGAGGGAGAGCCGGGTGAGCTGGGCAGGGCAGGGCCGGCTTCAGGTGGCAGTGGGTGCACTTCCTAGGTACACTGCAGCCTGCTCCCGGCTCCTGGTACAGTACAAAGCAGCCTTCCGACAGGTTCAGGGCTCAGAAATCAACTCCATTGATGAATTCTGCCGCAAGTTCCGCGTAAGTGAGCCAGTTTCTTCTAATAGGTGTGGGGTGCTGTTGGGGTGGGGCCTGGCCAAGCCTGGCATCCACATCCATCCCCCACAGCTGGACTGCCCACTGGCCATGGAGAGGATCAAAGAGGACCGGCCCATCACCATCAAGGATGACAAGGGCAACCTCAACCGCTGCATTGCTGATGTTGTCTCGGTGCGGAGGGCCGAGGCTGCCCAAGCTGTTGGCACATATGCAGGGTCCTAGAGCCTCCAGAGCAGAGAGCACTCTGACTTGTTGGGCAGAGGATGCCCCCTTCAACTGGGAATGGCGGGGGGCAACATCTGGGCCGACTCCTTGAGGTCCCCTGAGGCTCCCAGGCAAACCTACACACTCCTGGGAGGGGCGCACAGGGTCAACTTGAGCTTGAGGGAGGGGTTGTATGGGGGCTTCCTCAGTTCCCACATAGCTCTCAAGGTGGCCATGACCCACACTCACCCTTTAGCCCAGGAGGCCCCTGGGCAGGCTGTGAATTTGAGGCTCCATGCAGTGTGGAGCCCCCAGAGCTCAGGATGGGGTACAGCAAGGAGGTCTAAGCAGTCAGATTGCTGTGGCGGCGGAGGGACTGGGGTGCCTGTCCCTATGGGGCCAGCAGTGAGCCCTGAAGCTGGTCCCCACCCTGGGTGGACCCAAGAGGCCTCACACACACATTTGTCCCCAGCTCTTCATCACAGTCATGGACAAACTGCGTCTGGAGATACGTGCCATGGATGAGGTGCAGGGGTCGGAAGGGGCTGTAGGTGGGAGGGGCAGATTGGGATGTGGGATCCCAGAGCCATGTGCTCCCGTCTGCAGATCCAGCCCGACCTGCGGGAGCTGATGGAGACCATGCATCGCATGAGCCACCTGCCTCCTGACTTTGAGGGCCGCCAGACGGTCAGCCAGTGGTGAGTGTCCCACATGGCTAGGTATAGCCACCTATGGCACCACTGAGGCCCTTCCGTCTGCCCTACCCCATGGTGCTCTGCCCCCAGGCTGCAGACCCTGAGTGGAATGTCGGCTTCTGATGAGCTGGATGACTCCCAGGTGCGCCAGATGCTCTTCGACCTGGAGTCAGCCTACAATGCCTTCAACCGCTTCCTGCACGCCTGAGCCAAGCCACAGCGTGGGGGCGGAGGGTGACACCTGTGGTGATGGTTCCTGCTTCTCTTGTCCTCCACACGTGCTCTGGATGTCTGTGTAGGTCTTGAAGCAGTCCCATCTGTGTGTATGTGGTGTCAGGACTTCGGGAGCACCTTCCCACAATAAAGCTGTTGTCTGACCACCTGCTGTGGATAGCTTTTTTTTTTTTTTTTTTTTTCCCTTCCCTTTTCCCCCAAAGCCCCATGTGTTCAGTCTGCTCTCTTGGCTTCTAGCCCTCTTGGGAGCAGGCTCAGTGCAGAGCCCCTGCAGCTTGTGTAGCAACCCAGTTCCATCCTGCCGCCCACTCTCACACAGCCTGTTTGCAGCCTCCCTGGTGCTGCCTGGGCAGGGACAGTGGCGGGCTGAGCCTCCATAGCACACATCCCTGCCACACATCCTTCCCACCCTCACTCTGGGCAGCTTGGGGCTCTGCAGAGGATAGCAGAGCCCTGCCCACAGTGCCATGACACCAGCCTCACCAGTCCTACAACTCCCACTATGGGGACAGTGCATGTCTGCCCAGGGCTTCAGGCTATGTGGAGCCCTAGCAGATAACTTTTTGGGGGGGCAGTTTGTCATGACTGCCATCAAGGGGGCCTAGAAACACCTAAGCAGAGTCCCCAAGTCCCTTGCCTGGCAGTGTCTGAAGCCCAGGACTGGGCCTGCCACTGTCAGTCTGTCCTCCAGGGGGCAATGGCAAACCATGAGGCCACATTTGTGAACTCCAAGAAGTGCATTCTATCATTTTAGCAACTGTGGGCTCAGAATAAAGGGCATGCCATTCTGAGTTCAACTGTGGGTATTCTCAGTGGCTAGGAGAACACCAGGACTTCTCATTGGGGGCATCTGGCACCAATGGGATGAGGCGTGTAGTTTCAGATGTTGGAAACCTGGGTGGAGGTGCCATTCTGTGTGGGCTGACGGGTGGAGTAGGATTTGAGGAGGCAGGCAGGGATCCTCATGCACTGGCCGAGTTGGGGACGCCTTGGGCAGTCACCAGGAGTCACTAAGTGGGTAACTAGACATGGGAGGCTGAAGTTCAGAGACAGGTTGTGTAGGATGCAGGCTCAGGGCACAAGCCAACCATTAACAGGTGCCAGGACTTATATCAAGAGTCTAGAGGACAGGGCGGCGCCTGTGGCTCAAAGGAGTAGGGTGCCAGCCCCACATACCGGAGGTGGCAGGTTCAAACTTGGCCCTGGCCAGAAACTGCAAAAAAAAAAAAAAAAAAAGGCTCGGCACCTATGGCTCAACGGGCTAAGGCGCCAGCCATGTACACCTGACCTGGCGGGTTTGAACCCAGCCTGGGCTCCCCAAACAACAATGACAGCTGCAACCAAAAAATGGTCGGGCGTTGTGGCGGGCAGGCGTCTATAGTCCCAGCTACTTGGGAGGTGGAGGCAAGAGACTCACTTGGCCCAGGAATTGGAGGTTGCTGTGAGCAAGTGATGCCACAGCACTCTACTCAGGGTGACAGCTTGAGGCTCTGTCTCAAAAAAAAAAAAAAAGTGAGTGTAGAGGACAGGCAGTGCTTGTAGCTCAGTGGGTAGGACACCGGCCACATACACCCAAGCTGGTAGGTTTGAGCCCGGCCGGGGCCTGCTAAACAACAATGACAACTGCAACAAAAAAATAGCCAGGCATTGAGGTGGGCTGTAGTCCCAGCTACTCCAGAGGCTGAGGCAAGAGAATTTAGAGTGCAGGAGTTTGACGTTGCTGTGAACTGAAGCCATGGCACTCTACCGAGAGTGACAAAGTGAGACCTGTCTCAAAAAAAAGAGAGAGTCTACAGGACAAGTGGGGTCAGGGACATGGCCCTGGGAGGTGGGGCAGGAGGCCCAGGGTGGCAGAGTCCAGGGCAGACTGAGCGAGACCAGGAAGGGCTGTGGGGTTCCCAGTGCCTGGGTGAGGGGCACTTTAGGAGGGTAGATAGGAGCCAGAGGGGGCAGATGGCCAGGACTGGTTGTTAAAATAGTCAATAGGCATGACTATTGTAATTTTTTACTATGATGAAATGCAAAATTTGCCATTTTAACCACTTTTTTTTTTTTTTTTTTTTTTTGTAGAGACAGTCTCACTCTATTGCCCACGGTAGAGTGCCGTGGCATCACATAGCTCACAGCAACCTCCAACTCCTGGGCTTAGGTGATTCTCTTTCCTCAGCCTCCTGAATATCTGGGACCACAGTTGCCTGCCACAACACCCGGCTATTTTTTTATTGCAGTTTGGCTGGGGCTGGGTTTGAACCCGCCACCCCTGGTATATGGGGTTGGCACCCTGCCCACTGAGCCATAGGCACTGCCCTTAACCACTTTTAAGTATACAATTGAGTAGCATTAAGTGCATTCACAGTGCCATTCAGCCATTAGCACTGTCCACCAGTTCTTTTTTTTTTTTTTTTTTTTGAGACAGTCTCACTTTGTTGCCCTCAGTAGAGTGCCATTAGAGTGCTATAATGTCATAGCTCACAGCAACCTCCAACTGTTGGGCTCAAGTTATTCTCTTGTCTCAGCCTCCTAAGTAGCTGGAACGACAGGCACCTGCCACAATGCCCGGCTATTTTTAAAGACCAGGTCTTGCTCTTGCTTAAGCTGGTCTCAAACCTGTGAGCTCAGGCAATTCACCCACCTTGGCCTTCCAGAGCTCTAGGATTACAGGTGTAAACTACTACAGCCAGCCTCCAAACTTCCCTTGTTCCCAAACTCTGCATCCATTGAACACAATCCCATCCCATCCTCCCCCTGCCCCTTGTTTACTTTCTGTCTTTATGAATCTGACTACTGTAGACACCATAGGTGAACGGAATACATACAGGATTTATTTTCCCGGTGCCAGGGTCTCACTTTGTAACCCAGACTGGAGTGTAGTGGTCCAATCACAGCTCACTGAGACCTTGAATTCCCGGCTATGGTGATTCCACCTCAGCATTTTTGTGTCTGGCTCATTTCACTCAACATAATGTCCTCCAGGTTCATGTTTTAGCAGGTGTTGAAATATCCTTCCTTTTTAAGGTCAACAGGTAACATTTATTTACCCACTCATCTATCGATGGATGTTGGGTTGCTTCCATCTTTTGGCTATTGTGAAAAATGCTGGCAATAAAATTGCCTTTTATTTTTTTTTTTTGAGACAGAGCCTCAAGCTGTCACCCTGGATAGAGTGTCATGGCATCACAGCTCACAGCAACCTCCAATTCCTGGGCTCAAGTGAGTCTCTTGCCTCCGCCTCCCAAGTAGCTGGGACTACAGGCGCCTGCCACAACGCCCAGCCATTTCTTGGTTGCAGCCGTCATTGTTGTTTGGCCGGCCTAGGCTGGATTCGAACCCGCCAGCTCAGGTGTACGTGGCTGGCGCCTTAGCCCGTTGAGCCACAGGCGCCGAGACGTTTTTGCCTTTTTTTTAAGGCTGGTCAATGAGTTGTTTTTAGGATGAGAGCAATTGCAGTGAGCTTGCTAAGGGATGAAGATGTGAGCAGGGCCTGGGGATGCAGATAGGGCACAGTGCCAAAGAACTGGCCACACAACGGAGCTGGGCACCAGGCTGCCAGGTGGGCAGATGTTCTCAGCAACTGCTCCTCGGCTAGAAAGGGGTATCAGCTGGGAGAAGGGAGTAGTGGGTAGGGTACCCTGGGCTCCTGCACAGAGGTTCATGGAGGCTGTGAACATCCCTTCAAGGCCTCAGACCTAACTCTGGGCCCAGAGGCCTGCAAGATCTGGGACACTCAGGCCAGGCCAGACACTGAGCCCAGGAACCCTGAGTTGGGGTGGCCAGCCAGAGGTTGTGGGTGGAGGCACTGGTCCTAGCCTCCAGCCAGCCCTATGATCCTGAGGTTGGGGGAGAGCAGCAGGCAGCACAGTCTTCCTTGTCCTAGGGGCCCAGAGACTATCTGCACCCCAAAGCAGCTTCCCCCATCCCCTCCCTGCCCAGCTCCACCTTACAGCCAGCCCATAGACAGATGCCACACTGCAGGTGTCCCCAGACAAAAGGGCATCATGCTACCTAGCACTAGTGCTCATGGGTGAGGTAGGTCAAAGAGCACCTGACCTCAGGCCTGCTACCTCCCTACTGGTCCCGCCCCACCCATGGCAGGACAGAGGGGCAGAGTCCTCATGCTCTCAGCTCCCCAACCCCAACCACACTGCATGGGACAGGTTCACTGAACTCAGCGGGAGGGGCACACTCCACCTCTAGAAGGGGTCTGTCCCTCCCCAAGACTGCCACCTAGTAGAGATAAGGCACAGAGTTCAAAGGCCAGCTGGAAACCAGCGGAGAGGGGCAGGGTCTGGAACCATAGCTTCTCCCAACCTTGCTGGGCCCAAAGCTCAGGATCTTGCTTCAACTTTTTCCTGACCCCAAGAGCCCCAGGCCAGGGGCGGCCAGTGCCTCCCTTTGTCTGTGCCAGAGCTTTGCCCATTTCTAGGGGATTTTCTCTGGTGGGTCAAGGAAACATGATGTAGCAAGCACCTTTCTGTTCCCTCAGACATCAGCCTGTCAGCCTCCAAAGAGACCTCAGCCAGGACCTGTGAGTAGAAAGCACTGTGTCCCCAGTCCCAGAGGCAGCGGGGGCATCCCTGCACCTCTCCCCCAGGAGAGAGTGTCACAGGAGAGGATACCTCAGGCCCTGGGGGAAGAGGTGGTGGCCCTCCCTGAAGCACTGGGGGGTGGCAGGCATGGGAAAAGGGTCGAGGACCCAGGGAAGAGGAGGGGGACAGGCCTCCTGCAGGCAGTGGCTCCACACCTCAGGGAGGACCTGCCACTGCAATGGTTAACCCAGCACCTCTAGCAGCCAATCACAGAGGCCTACAGGAAATACCTGGGAGAGGTCCTTCTGCTGGGGCCAGGCCCAGGTCAACCCAGCCCCAGTCTGGCCCCAGGCCACCCAGAGGCACACAGGCTCCCCACAGCAACACAGAGCCCTTTAGGGCCTGAGTATGGGGGTTCTGGTGCGGTTCGACCCAGGGCTGCTGCTGACCATCCTGGTGATGACAACAACAGCAGCTCAGCCTGTCCGTCAGTGGGACCTGCTAACCTCAGGCAAGGGCGCTCTGGATCGTGAGGCACTGGGCAGCCTGTTAAATACGCTGGCGGCCCGTGTGCACTGTGCCAACGGGCCGTGTGGAAAGGTAGGGGCCCCACCCGACGGCCCCCAGCCCCTTCCTGCCTGCTCCACCCTTCCCGTTGGCAGCAGAGGGGCTGAGCAAACTCCAGGAGGCGGGCCGAGGCTGGTGGCCATGCACCTGGCCCTGGCGGAAGACCAGAGCCCACCCTCCTCCGCTCAGGGCACAAGCAGGCCTGCCCTCTCCAGGAACACAGAGCTCTCTCCTCCCCCCAGGACTCCAGACCACCTCCCCTTGCTGGCCCCATATCACATTGGCAATGACTCCAGGAAGAAAGCACAAGGGGACAAGAGCACCTTGCTAGGGACCCTTCTGTGTGCACCCCTCTAGTGGAGCACACAGGATGGGGGGGGCGGTGCTGGAAGTGAGAGGGAGAGGCATGCAAGCTGCGGACCATGGGCAAGCAGCAGTGGCTGGCCTCTTCCCACCCTGGGGGCCCCAGCCCTGCCCTGCCCACCTGTCTCTGCCCACAGTGCCTGTCTGTAGAGGACGCCCTGGCCCTGGGAAGCCCTGAGGAGCCAGATGTCCCCCCAGGGCCAGTCCTGGCATCCAGCTCCATTGCTCGCCTCAGTGCTGCTGCTGCCCTCTATCTCAGCAACCCGGAGGGCACCTGTGAGGACATCCGGGCTGGCCGCTGGGCCTTTCGTGCAGATCATCTCCTGGCTGTGCTTGAGGACCCTAAGGCCCTGACCCCAGGCCTGAGTAGACTGCTCCAAGGCATCCAGGCCCAGGCTGCCAGCCAGGCCACTGCGGAGGAGGTAAGGGCCCAGCTAGGGTGGCCTAGGAGCAGTCAGTGAAGAGGGCTCCAGGGGCAGAGGCCTGGGAGCTGGGCCTGGCTGCACTGGATGGAACTTCCTACTGCAGAACCCTCTGGGCACCTGGGCATTTATTGAAGGGGCTGTAGTGGGCTGGGGTTCACAATGGGTGTTCACCACTGGGCAGGGACTATAGGAGCTCCAGAAAGGGCCCTCTGTAAGGGGTGAGGGCCAAGAAGGCTCTGGGGACTCAGGATGAGACCCTGCCCTAACTGGGCCAGGGAAGGGGTGGGCTGAGGCCAGCCCATGCCCCAGGTGAGCTACAAGAGGAGGTGCCAAACCTGGAAGAGCTCTGAGGAGGCTGGGTCCTGGGGCAGCGGGAAGTGTGTGGGGCTCTAGGATAGGGCTGCCAGCAGGTCACACTGGAGACAACAGCAACCTCTCCTCCCCCAGGCCTGTGTAGATATCCCCCAGCTGCTGGCAGAGGCAGCAGGCACAGGGGCTCCCAGCAGCCCTGGCTCCATCCTGGCTGTACTGCTGGACCATATCAGAAGTGGGTCGTGCCTCCATGCCCTCCCAAGCCCCCAGTACTTTGTGGACTTTGTGTTTCAGCATCACAGTGGTGAAGCTCCCAACATTACACTGGCTGGTGAGGCCTGGGCTGGGACATGGGATGGGCTGCCTGGAGCCCCTAGCCTCCCTGTTGGGATGGGGACAGGGCTGGAGCCCACGGAGACTTTGTGCACTAATTGTCCTCCCTGCCAGAGCTGGCAGCTTTGATGCAGCACCTGGGGGTGGGGAGAGAGCCCCAGGGTGACCACAGTCATCTGGGCAGGGGTGCCAACCACCAGAACCCTGTGCCTCTTGTCACCCCGGACAACAGCTCCAACATATGGGATACGGTGAGCAGCCCATGGGCCAGTGTCTTGGCTGAGAGGGGTCCCACAGTCCCATAGGCCCTGACACCTTTCTGCCACCCCCAGGTGTGCCTGAGTGCCAGAGACATCATGGCTGTGTATGGGCTGTCAGAGCAGGCTGGGGTGTCCCCTGAGGCCTGGGCCCAACTGAGCCCTGCCCTCCTCCAGCAGCAACTGAGTGGGGCCTGCAACCCCCAGCCCAGGCCCCTCATCCAGGACCAGCTCAGCCAGGTGGAGAGTGAGTGCCCGCCCCCTGGTTGTGGTGCTGGCAGCTTGTGGGAGGGCAGACAGGGAGTGGCCACTGAGGATGAGGGAAGGGGTTAGAGAGAGGCAGCAGGGGCTGGAGGTAGAAAGAGAAAGCACAAGGAAAGATGGGGACCCAGGAAGCAGGAGGGTCAGTGTGATCAGATGCCTGGCCCACATGGACCCCCTGCAGTTCTGGTGAGCTTCTGCTCACTCTTGGACCCTACCTGAGCCCCTCCCTGGGAAGCAGGCACTGGGCATGGCAGTGGTAAGTGGAGCTCTCACAGCAGCTTCTCCCTGCCCCCATAGAGTATCTGTATGGCTCCCTGGCCACGCTGCTCATCTGCCTCTGTGCAGTGTTCGGCCTTCTGCTGCTGACATGTGCTGGCTGCAGTGGGGCCACCCACTATGTCATGCAGACCTTTCTGAGCATGGCGGTGGGTGCTCTCACTGGCGATGCCCTCCTGCACCTGACACCCAAGGTCTGCCCACCCCTGCCAGAACCCTCCATTCCCCACCAGGGACTCCCAGGCTATGCCTTTCTGGGACCTTTTCCATCCCCTAGCCCATCCTCCTTGTCTGGGGAGTAGGGGTCCTGAGGCCTCCAGCCCAGTGCCTCCTGTTCCCTAGGTGCTGGGGCTGCACAGGCACAGTGGGGAGGACCCCAGCCCACAGCCCACCTGGCGCCTCCTGGCCATGCTGGCGGGTCTTTATGCTTTCTTCCTGTTCGAGAACCTCTTCAACCTCCTGCCGCCCAGGAATTCACAGGTCAGGCTTGTGGGACCGGACCTTGTGGGTGGGTAGGGTGGGAGTTGGCAGGCCCTGAACAGCTATCCCCACAGGACCAGGAGATGGATGGGCCCTGCAGTCACGGAGGCCATAGCCACGGTGTGTCCCTGCAACTGGCTCCCAGCGAGTTCAGGCAGCCCAAGCAACACCACCAGGGTTCCCGGGCAGACCTGGTGAGTGGGCTCCCGATGCTCCCACCCCACCCAGACCTCCCTCCACCAGGACCTCTTCCCAGCCTCCACGCCCATCACCCCCAAGTCCTGCGTCAGGGCCTCCTGTCCTGAGGCTCATCCCCACTCCTCACAGGTGGCGGAGGAGAGCCCCGAGCTGCTGAGTCCGGAACCCCGGAGACTGAGCCCAGGTAAGCCGGGAGGGAGGCCCATGAAGGGCTGGGGGAGCGTGGTTTGGGCAGATTGAGGGCGGGGCCGGGGTCGTGGAGGCGGGGCCTGGCCACGCAGACCTACAGTAGCTGCGCCTGCAGAACTGAGGCTGCTGCCCTATCTGATCACACTGGGCGACGCCGTGCACAACTTCGCCGATGGGCTGGCCGTGGGCGCCGCCTTTGCGTCCTCCTGGAAGACCGGCCTGGCCACCTCGCTGGCGGTGTCCTGCCACGAAGTGCCGCACGAGTTGGGTGAGTGCGCGCGGGTGGGGGGCGGGGCCGTAGGTCTGGGCGGGGCTACTGACATGGCCCCGCCCCCAGGGGACTTCGCAGCCCTAGTCCACGCGGGGCTGACAGCGCGCCGTGCGCTGCTGCTGAACTTGGTCTCTGCGCTCACGGCCTTCGCTGGCCTCTACGTGGCGCTCGCACTCGGAGTCGGCGAGGAGAGCGAGGCCTGGATCCTGGCGGTAGCCACCGGCCTCTTCCTCTACGTGGCGCTCTGCGACATGGTCAGGGCGGCGGGACAGGGTGCTCCTGCGGGGCTCTGGCCTGGCGCTGGCCTGGCGCTAACGCGGTGCCGCCTACCCCCCAGCTACCGGCCATGCTGAGCGTGCGGGATCGGCGGCCCTGGCTCCTCTTCCTGCTGCACAACGTGGGCCTGCTGGGCGGCTGGACCGTCCTGCTGCTGCTGTCGCTGTACGAGGACAACATCACCCTCAGCTATCTTGGCCCCTAGATCTGCCCGCACACCCAGAACTTCCAATAAAGATGCTCTTGTCCTTGGAGCCCAGCACGCTCTTCACTGGGAGGGAAAGTTCTGTATCTGGGAAGGCCACCAGGAAGGGTAGGGCCACTCTGCTCCGCACAGTGCCTGCCCTGGGGAAGCCAGGTGCCTGCCTTCAGGCCCACCCTGTGATGCAGAGACCCTCTGGGGAGTGGAACCACAGAAATTCTCCGGGGTGTGTGGGCAGTGGTGGGTCGTCAATCAGTAACCAACCTTGTTTACTCAGAGCAGAATAACCAAGATAACCAGTCGTGCTTACACAGATGAGAACTTACTTCTCTTTCTCATGAAAAACAAGTCTAGAGACTGTTAGACAATGGTCATGGAGGCCATTGTCCTTGGCAGAGGCGATCATTCTGAGTTCCCTGTGGTCTCCTGGGGTTGCCATAACACAGACTGCCACTAACTGGGTGCCTTAAAACCAGAAAGGAGGCTCGGCGCCTGTGGTTCAAGCAGTTAAGGTGCCAGCCACATACACCTGAGCAGGTGGGTTTGAATCCAGCCAGGCCCGCCAAACAACAATGACGGCTGCAACCAAAAAATAGCTGGGCGCCTGTAGTCCCAGCTAGGTGGGAGGCTGAGGCAAGAGAATTGCTTGCAGTTTGAGGTTGCTGTGAGCTGTGACACTGTTTTACTCTACCCAGGGTGACAGCTTGAGACTCTGTCTTGGGAAAAAAAACAAAACAAAACAGAAAGGAAGCTAGAAGTTTGAAATCAAGGTATCAGCAAGACCGAGCTCCCTCTGACATCTCTAGGGAAGAGTGTGTGCCATAAGTCTTTCCGGGCATCTGGTGGCCACAGGTGCTCCTTGGTCATGGCAGCATAATGCCAGTCTCTGCCTGTGTCTTCATATGTCCTGCCTTCCTGCTCTTCCTTCCTTCCTATCTCTTATCTTCTTCTTCTTCTTTTTCTTTTTTAGAGACAGAGTCTCACTTTCTTGCTCTCAGTAGAGTGCTGTGGCGTCACAGCTCACAGCAACCTCCAGCTCTTGGGCTTAGGCGATTCTCTTGCCTCAGCCTCCCCAGTAGCTGGAACTACAGGTGCCTGCCACAAAGCCCAGCTATTTTTGTTATTGTTGTTGCAGTTTGGCCAGTGCCAGGTTCGAACTCACCACCCTCAGTATATGGGGCCGGTGCCCTACTCACTGAGCCGCAGGGGCCGCCAATGCAAATTATTCTTTTTTTTTTTTTTTGAGACAGAGCCTCAAGTTGTCACCCTGGGTAGAGTGCCATGGCATCACAGCTCACTCCAACTCCTGGGCACAAGTGAGTCTCTTGCCTCCGCCTCCCAAGTAGCTGGGACTACAGGCACCCGCCACAACGCCCGGTCATTTTTTGGTTGCAGCCGCCATTGTTTGGCGGGCCCAGGCTGGATTCGAACCCGCCAGTTCAGGTGTATGTGGCTAGCGCTTTAGCCCATTGAGCCACAGGCACCGAGCCACTTTTTCTTTTTTTTTTTTGAAACAGAGTCTCAAGCTGTTGCCCAGGGTAGAATGCCGTGGCGTCACAGCTCACAGCAACCTCAAACTCTTGGTCTTAAGTGATTCTTTTGCCTCACCCTCCCAAGTAGCTGGGATTACAGGCACCTGTCACAATGCCTGGCTATTTTTTGGTTGTAGTTGCCATTGTTGTTTTAGCTGACTCGGGCCAGGTTTGAACTGGCCAGCCTTGGTGTATGTGGCAGTGCCCTATCCATTGAGCTATAGGCACTGCCCTTTATTGATTGATTGAGACAGAGTCTCATTATGTTGCCTGTCAATAGAGTGCTGTAGTGTCACAGCTCACAGCAACCTCAAACTCTTTTTATTTTTTTATTTTTTTTTGAGACAGAGCCTCAAGCTGTCACCCTGGATAGAGTGCTATGGCATCACAGCTCACAGCAACCTCCAACTTCTGAGCTCAAGCGAGTCTCCTGCCTCCGCCTCCCAAGTAGCTGGGACTGCAGGCGCCCGCCACAACGCCCGGCCATTTTTTGGTTGCAGCTGTCATTGTTGTTTGGCGGACCCAGGCTGGATTCAAACCCGCCAGCTCAGGTGTACGTGGCTGGCGCCTTAGCCTGCTGAGTCACAGGCGCCGAGCCAACCTCAAACTCTTGGGCTTAAGGGATTCTCTTGCCTCAGCCTCCCAAATAGCCGGGACTACAGGCACCTGCCACAAAACCCGGCTATTTTTTTTTTTTGTTTTGCATTTGTCATTGTTGTTTAGCTGGCCTGGGCCAGGTTTGAACCTGGCAGCCTGGGTATATGTGACCGGTGCCCTATCCACTGAGCTATGGGCGCTGCCCAATGCAAATTATTCTAATCAGGGTAATTAGGGTATCTATTCCTCAGGCATTTATCATTTCTTTGTGTTAGCAACATTCAATTCTGCTATTAGATATTTTATTTTATTTATTTATTTATTGGCCCCTAGATCTGCCCACACACCCAGAACTTCCAATAAAGATGCTCTTGTCTTGTATTCTTATTAAAGAATAATAAAAAAATATTCTTTTTTTTTTTTCTTTTTGAGACAGAGCCTCAAGCTGTCACCCTGAATAGAGTGCCATGGCATCACAGCTCACAGCAACCTCCAATTCCTGGCTCAAGCGAGTCTCTTGCCTCCAACTCCCAAGTAGCTGGGACTACAGGCACCTGTCACAACGCCCGGCCATTTTTTGGTTGCAGCCGTCATTGTTGTTTGGCTGGCCCGGGCTGGATTTGAACCCACCAGCTCAGATGTACGTGGCTGGCGCCTTAGCCCGTTGAGCCACAGGTGCCGAGCCTACTCTTAGTTATTTTAAAGTATACCCTAACTTACTATTGATTATAGTCAATTTGTTATGCTACCAAATATTGTTCATTCTATCTATCTAGCTATCTTTTTTTTTTTTTTTTTTTTTTGTAGAGACAGAGTCTCACTTTATTGCCCTCGGTAGAGTGCCGTGGCGTCACGCAGCTCACAGCAACCTCCAACTCCTGGGCTTAGGCGATTCTCCTGCCTCAGCCTCCCGAGTAGCTGGGACTACAGGCGCCCACCACAACACCCGGCTATTTTTCTGTTTTGCAGTTCGGCGGAGGCTGGGTTTGAACCCGCCACCTTCGTTATATGGGGCCGGCGCCCTACTCGATGAGCCACAGGCGCCGCCCTATCTAGCTATCTTTTTGCAAGCATCAACCCATTATGACTTCAACTGAAAGTCCCATTCCAAAGTGCTGGGGTTAGGGTGTCAACATATCTTGAATGTACTCTCCAGATAGGAGGAAAGAATAAAAGAAGTAAGGAGCCCAGGGGTATCGAATCCACTCTGCCATTCACTAAATACCATAGGCACCTGAGTAGGACAACTGGAGGTCTGCCTCATGTCATGTTCCCCAGGCTCTCCTATGCTGGGAGGAGGTAGGCACTGCCTGGAGGGATCTAAGGCAAATTGGGCAGGAAGGGCCATGTTTGACAGCCTCTTGGCCTGACACAGGTCCCAGGCTGGTGGGACATGGGAAAGTCATATGCCCCAGCCAATACCAAGAGACGCTGTTCTTCAAGAACTTTCAACCCCAGAGAAGATCAGGAGCATGGCACGGTATACGTGTGTGGGAAGCATAAAAAACCACCAGCACAGTTATGTGTGGGGGAAGCATAGAAAACCACCAGCACAGTGCCTGCCCCTAGGGAACATCAAGTGTGTGGTCTCGACAGCAGTATCCACTAGCCATGAGGGCTATGCTGCAGGGGGCAAGGAGAAAACAGTTGGTCTTTAGAGGACAAGAGCCTCTGAACAGTGGGGCAGAAAGCCCAGAGCTTGTGTTGGTGGCCCCAGACCCCTCCGTCAGCTCAGGACCATCCAGATATCCCTTTCTATGTTCCATAGGGCAGGGTTCCATCCATGAGAGTCCTTCCCAATGTCTCCAAGCTTTCATCTCTTCTGACAGCTTCACTTCCTCTCTCAGTAAAGAGGCTGCCAGGCAGGGCTGCCTTCCCCCATCCCTTCTTCCCACTTTTCTCTCCTAAGTAGCAGGATCCTGGGCAGCATCCTTCCTGCTTCTGCCATCCACTATCTTGGGCTCTTCCCACATTTATCATCCTTGTCTCACAAATAGGCTCTCATTCATTCATAATGGTATTTCCTGAATAACCAGGTTCCTTTGAGGCCTTAGTCAAAACTGATGCCCTGTGAAGTAGGAACCAGGCCTGTGCCTCTGTGTCCAGGGACAGTTTTTCTTTCTTTTCTCCTTCTTCCTTTTTTTTTTTTTGAGACAGTGTTTCACTATGTCACCCTTGGTAAAGGGCCATGGCGTCACAGCTCACAGCACCTCAAACTCTTGGACTTAAGCAATTCTCTTGCCTCAGCCTCCCAAGAAGCTGGGACTACAGGTGCCTGCCACAACACCCAGCTATTTTTAGAGATGAGAGTCTCGCTCTGGGTTGGGCTGGTCTCGAACCTGTGAGCTTAGGCAATCTACCTGCTCAGCCTCCCAAATGCTGGGATTACAGGCGTGAGCCACTGCACTGGGCTAGCAATGGCCTTTGGTTTTAGGGTCTGACCTCTCCTAAAGCTACTTAGTTAATGGCTTGTAGAGCAAGTCTTTGCCTAGTCATCTTGGGAACCTTGGGCAACTCCAACAATCCAGACCTCAGCAGCAGTTTTTTCGCAAGTCATCTAAAGGGATTTGGTGTGTGATAGAGTCAAATAGAACCAACCTGTTCAAATAGAACCACATCTCCCAGAAAGAAATGAGTACATGAGTGTCCCACCCAGGAAAGTGTACATGTGCCAATCCCTACCCTTCCTACCCTTTAAATTCCCGTCCACTTTAACTCACGTGCTGACTTCCTTCTCCAACTTAGTTCCCACAACCCGGATGGAAATAAACACTGCATTGCCCACACAGAACCTGGACTCTGTTTCCTCTTGTTCACGTTTCAGAATAATCTTTTATTTTCCGTCTTTGACCTCTTAGTGTGGTTAAGGGGTTGCACAGCTGCCTGAGTATACAAGAGGTTCATTTGTTTTTCTTTCTTTCATTTTTTTTTGTAGAGACAGTCTCATTTTATCGCCCTCAGTAGAGTGCCCTAGCGTCACATAGCTCACAGCAACTTCCAACTCCTGGGCTTAGGCGATTCTCTTGCCTCAGCCTCCGGAGTAGCTGGGACTACAGCTACAGGCGCCTGCCACAACACCCGGCTATTTTTCCGTTTTGCACTTTGGCGAGGCCAGGTTTGAACCTGCCACCTTCGGTATATGGGGCCGGCGCCCTACTCGATGAGCCACAGGCGCTGCCCTACTTTTTCTATTTTTAGTAGAGACAAGAGTGTCACTTTTGCTCAGGCTGGTCTCAAACTCCTGAGCCCAAGGGATCCACCTGCCTTGGTCTCCCAGAGTGCTCAGATTACAGGCATGAGCCACCGTACCTGGCCCCAAGTAGTTCATTTGTTCACTGCTCAGTGAGTGGGAAGTTTGGATGTAACACAAACACATATTTCCATGCCATTTTCTTGGAGATATAGTATATGTATGTATGTATGTATATCGTATTCTTCCCCCCTGACCCCCGTACGGTTCTCGCTCCATTGCCCTGGCTGATCTTGAAATACTGGGCCCAAGTGATACTCTCGCTTCCGGAGTAGCTGAAACTACAGACCTGCGCCACCAGCCGGCTGTGACTAAGCTTTCTTGTTTTATTTCTCATTAATTCCTCTCTGAGTTCCAGGCCCCAGCCGGAGCCTGTCTTCGGGAGCCAAGGTCTCCGGGACTGCGCGTGCGCTGGGCACACTTAGCGGGCGAGGCCCGCCACCCAAGGCCACCTGGGGCCGCTGTCACCCTCGCAGCTGCTCGCCCGCGGTGGCGCTGCGCAGGCGCGGTAGCCCGGAACCTTGGGGCTCAGCTTCCCCGCCCAGCCGGGCGGAGTTCACTGCCGTTCCGGTCCCCCTTGGTCTCTCTCCAACTGCCAGGTGGGTGGGTGGACGGCAGGAGCGAGGCGGGGGCGCGAGGCCGAGGAGGGTGTCGGGTCGGGTCTGGGGTTCCTGCGCCCTCATCCTATCGCCTTGCGCTCCCGCGCAGCCCAGGCTTGGCGCCATGTACGCCGTGTACAAACAGGCGCATCCGCCCACCGGCATCGAGTTCTCCATGTACTGCAACTTCTTCAACAACAGCGAGCGGAACCTCGTGGTGGCCGGCACTTCGCAGCTCTACGTGTACCGCCTCAACCGCGACGCCGAGGTAGGTCCGGGCCCGTTCAGCCCCTTTCCCGCTTCTCTGTGAGCTGGGTACTCCAAGTCCTAGAGAAGTGATTTGCTCAAGGCTTCTCAGCCAGAGGTGCCAGGACCTGATCCTAGGTCCGTTGTTTGAAGAGCCCGTTTCCTTAACTGCTGCGTTATTCAGCCTCCCTTCTTACCGTGGTGGGAATGGTACAGTGTCCTAGCACATCGTAGTTTTCCTTTTTTCAGCAAATTTTTGTGCGCGCTGGCGGGTTTAGGTAGTAGGAATACAGTGGTGAACCAAAGCTACAAGCACTTGGTGGGGTGAGGTAATCCACCCAGTGCACATTTAAATGCTCTCAACAAGTGGTGTTGAGAAGATAAAAAAAGGTGTGAAGGAGGCAACGTATTTTTAGTTAGATGACCAGGACAGACTCTCTGAGGCAGAGCAGGAGTTAGGGGAGGAACGTTCCTAGTAAAATGAACAAGGCTGGAGACAAGACTTTTGACAGGAGTTGTAGTAAAGTGAGACAAACCCATCAGTAGAGAAAATGCGGGGCTGCTTTGGTTGCCGGAGGGCCGAGAGTTGGTCCAGGAAGTCTGATTGCAAGAGGTGACTTCTTAGCTGTTCTTATCTCCCCACCCCCAGGATGAATACATTAGACCGTTTGACTGTGTCCATATTTCTTCCTTTCATCACTCACTTTCTTCCTACCCTCCCTCCCTTCCTCTTTCTTTAATTCATTCAAGACAAGAGTTGTACTCTGTCACTGTAGGTGTAGAGTGCTGTAACGTCGTAGCTCACAGCAGCCTCAAAACTCTTGGGCTCAAGTGATCCTCTTGCCTCAGCCTCACAAGTAGCTGGGACTACATGCACCCACCACAATGCCTGGCTAGTTTTTCTATTTTTTATTTTATTTTATTTATTTATTTTTTTGTAGAGACAGTGTCTCACTTTATTGCCCTCGGTAGAGTGCCATGGGGTCACACAGCTCACAGCAATCTCTAGCTCCTGAGTTTAGGTGATTCTCTTGCTTCAGCCTCCCGAGTAGCTAGGACTACATGTGCCTACAACAACACTGTTTTTTTTTTTTTTTTGGTTGTAGTTGTCATTGTTGTTTGGCAGGCCCATTCTGGATTCCAACCCGCCAGCTCAGTTATATGTGGCTGGCACTTTAGCCACTTGAGCTACAGGCGCCAAGCCAAGCCAATTTTTCTTTTTTTCTTTTGCCAAGCCAAGTTTTTCTTTTTTTTTTTGGCCAGGGCTGGGTTTGAACCCACCACCTCTGGCATGTGAGGCTGACGCCCTACTCTGTTGAGCCACAGGCATTGCCCCAAGTTTTTCCTTTTCTTTTTTCTTTTTTTTTTTTTTGTAGAGACAGAGTGTCACTTTATCGCCCTCCGTAGAGTGCCGTGGCATCGCACAGCTCACAGCAACATCCAACTCCTGGGCTTAGGCAATTCTCTTGCCTCAGCCTCCCGAAAGTTTTTCTATCTTTAATAGAGACAGGATCTTGCTTTGCTCAGGCTGGTCTCAAACTCCTGAACTCAAGCATTCCACCCACCTCAGTCTCCCAGAGTGCTGGTGTTATAGATGTGAGCCACTATGCTCTACTTTTAGTAGAGATAGGGTCTTGCTCTTGCTTAGGTCTTGAACTCCTGG
>CAUYRH010123495.1:0-15902 GCA_963574655.1 Perodicticus potto
GGGTACAAGTGAAAATTACTAAATGTAGAATATAAATATCTTCATATAGTGATTAAAAGGCCATGAAGGCTATGTTAAAAAGTTTTTGAGCATCAGCTTTCCTCATTCATCCAATGCACCAAATTAAAGTTTTTGAAAATCATATAGTTTAGAAATGACATCAACTCATGACAATTATGTAATATTTGGATTTGTTACCCAGTCGGTCTTAATTTTAGGATCTTTACATAGTATAAACATAGTACATATGCATTAAATATCATCTCACCTATTATAATAATATTCATATTATCTCTAGAGAGTTCAAATAAGGAATGTTTTGGATTTTGCTTAGAAATTTGTTTGGCTGGCTGAGTAACAGAAATCACAAGGATGGCAGAACAAGGGTGCAAGAAGCAGTCTGACTCAGAAGCAATTACACAAAGCTTTGTTTCATCAGTGCTAAAAAGGCATCTAGGTTATTTTCAAGTAGTCTATGATCTATAAAGAAATGTGGTTTACAATAATACTACTAATAAAAAATAATTAAATCAAATAGCAGCCATGGAACCAAAAGACTATTCTAAGAAGCAAAACGATACCAGCACAATCTACAAATTATCACTCACTCAGAAATGACAGTGAAGCTTCCAGTCCCCCCGTCTCGGGACTGTTATGACCCCTTGCCCATGTCAGCTGGCTGGCCCCTGCGGTGTTAGGCTTTGGAAGCAGATGAGATTCGGTATAGTCAGTATCGCCTATCTCAGGTTCAGCAAAGATGGGACCTTGGCCTAAGTATCAAGGACTTATTAGGTATCAGACTAGAAAAGTCTTCACTTGGTCATTTTTTCTCAGATGTTTTTCTGAAACTGAAACTTAAAAGCAAGAACTTGGTTGGTGTCTAACCTCACCTGTTTTCCACCCATCGTAAGAGAGGACTGTGCATGCTGAGACCCCATTTCAGCAGTGTGACCCACACTTTTTCCTCTCTCTGTTTAGCCCTTCATCCCTTAAGGCTCCTGTCCTTTGCCTCTCTATCCTCTCCATAAAGGTGAACACAGAGTCAAAGGTCATTGTCAGTTCTCACAGCATTAGTACCAAAATGGAATCGTCTCATCCAGAGAATTTCTTAGAAATTTTCAGATGATATAGGATACTTTAAGGTATTTTTTAAATACCTTTGATTTTAAGGGAAAAAACGTTCAGGCTGCTGCTGCTGAGGGTTGTAATGGTGCAGGCTGGACTCAGTTGCAGGGTAGTGGGTATTTTCACTTTTCTGAGTTTTTGGCAATTCTTCTGTTCTCATTTTGTTCCTTTCTTTCCTTTTCCTTTCCCCCACAATTTTACAGATCTGCTAGGCCATTTTTTCTCCTTAAAAATAATGCAAAATTGGGCAGAATAAATCCACTGGGCTTCTTTTTTCTAATTGACTGTTCACTGTGGTAAGCCCTTAGATGTCATTACTGGCCAACTCAGATGAAAAGAAAAATATGCAAAGGATTACGAAGAAAAGTGAGAAATCATCCAAGAACTTCAATTTCTTGTATCATCATTTCTTAGGAGTCTATTGTTTATTTCTTTTTAGAGTACAGTAATCTTATCTGTGGGAGATATATTCAAGACTCCCAGGAGATGCCTAAAACCATAGAAAGTATTGAACTCTAGGGCAGTGCCTGTGGCTCAAAGGAGTAGGGCGTGGGCCCCATATACCAGAGGTGGCAGGTTCAAACCCAGGCCTGGCCAAAAACTGCCAAAAAAAAAAAGTATTGAACTCTATTTATAATACTTTTAACTGTATATACATACATACATACTCATAATAAAATCTAATTTTTAAAGGGGCGTAGACCATAATTGACAGCGGATGACTGAAACTGGGGAATGCAAAGCCACAAGTAAGGGTGGGACACAGTCCTGAGTGTTTCGAGCCACTCGTGGCTATGGGACTTGGGCAGTAGGAAGGTGAAGGGAAGTGGAACCACCAGCATAGAACTTTAAAAAATGATTTAAACTGTGAAACAAAACTGTGAGCCTCTTTCATGTCATACTGACTTTAATCCTCCAGTTCTTTTCCCCTAATTCCCAAATGTCAAAACACAAGTGCTCTAATTTGGTATACTTCCGTCTTTTACATTCCCTCTTCTGTATTCTCAGTGACATCCACAGCTTTCCCCCTCCCATGCTACTTTCGAAACCAAACACACTGATCCCATCTTAAAACATGCTAGAATCCCGAGCAATTTAATATTGGAAGAAAGTTTTAGTAAGAATTTTCACACAAATTTCAAGAATGTCAGAGTAAAGATATACCCAAATTTATTCCAAGTTCCCTGGACACCTTGGGAAAAGCATCTTGTGCTTTAAAAAGTCCTTGCGTAGCCCGTCATTTATCTCCTCAGCAACTCAGCATGACAAAATCCATGACCAACATCATCGGCCTACACAGTGAAGATGTTCTTGTGTTACCTTTGACATTGAAACATAGCCCACAAAAAACTAGGATTAATTACGAACTCAAGACAACAGCTGTTATAAAGACAGGTGCAGAAAGCTAGTCTGTCCTTTTATGCATTAGCAAGAATAATCTTTCAAAGTTTTCAGTTCATGTCATCTGTCTGCTCAGCTTTTTCCAGAGGAAAAAGTTGCCTATCTTCATAAATTCCTCATCATAACCTGCACTCTTCTCTCTCTGACCTCATCTCGCCGCACTCCACCTTGTTCATGCCACGCCTGTTACACTGGCCACCTTTGAAAATCATTCAGCAATTCTGCTCCCAACTTGGGCCCTCCGTTCCATGGGCTGGTTCCTACAGAGGAGGGAGCACTCTCTTCCCTCCCACACTTCATTCAGGTCTCTGTGCAAGTTCACCATCATTAGAGAGGACAACACTAAAATGCTACACCTTCCTCAAACCATCACTCTTGTCCTCTGTCTGCTTTATTTTTCCTTCTAGCACTTACCCCAGATACCTCACAGCTCCCTCCTAAAATATAAACTCCAGATAGACAGGGAGTTGGTTGTGCCCACACTGAGAACAGTTATTTCCCAACAAATATTTATCAACAAAAAACAATCTATTGGAACAAACAACCATATTCTTGCACAGTTCGTGTGGCAATTGTATTTAGACCTCAGCTCATAACAGGTGATTTTCTTGGTCTTTCATCGGGACCATTTTATCCTGCCCTCATGGTGACAAAATTGCATTTCATTGTAGTTATAAACATTATGTAGGTTTGGCTAAGCACTATGCTTTTTCCTGATTCACACATCAAAATATAAAATGCCTACTTCCATATACATTCCACATTATAATTTACATTAAAATACACCACTCTTTATTTTATTTATATTCATAATGCATAAATTATATTAATGTCACAAATGCACGTGAATTGTTCCACCCTTTGAACAGATTGCCAAGACTGTGTCATGGTGCATTGTGACAACTTAAACTGAAAATAACAGGAAAAACATATTAAACATATTAAAATAAAACTATGCCCTATACAACTAAAGTAACTTACAGGAAGCCGTCTTATTATACCTAGAAATTACAATTTTTTACTTCATTCACTTCACTGCATACAGCAAATTTTATACAATTCATCTGATGTGTTGATGGACTAGACCAAGGCCGATTAAAGGAAATATTATAAAACAAAAAGAACGATGACATCATTTTATGCTCTCAACCTAGGAGGTGTGATTGGCTATGACTGGACTGACTTATTTATCCAGTGTTGTGATCTTAAGTAAAAACAATGCAGATTAAATTGTATTATCTTAGATGATATAAAACATTATTAATTATATGTAACTTTTTTAGCCAGTAAGTCTATTGTTACCATAATACCAGTTTTCATTCCAAGCGAATGGAAAAATGATTCATTCAGTACCACACAAATATGTGAGTCTTTTATACATCATCTCTGCCCTCATTTCATTTCAACCTAAGGTTCTAGTTAGGAATCTAAGTAAAATATATCCAATTTCAATTTCATGACTTCACCGACTTTCTGGTCCAATTACATGAACTGTGTTCTTGCAGACTAGCCACCCACATGGTCCTTCATGTCAAAGTTCTGAACTTCGTTCCAACTCTCTCTTCCTGTACCATCTCACTAAAGACTCAAGAAAGTGGAATTTGCTGTCACATCTTTGCATCGATATTGTGATAATGAACCATTCAGTTGGAATCTGGATGATTTAATCTGAAATTTTCTTAAAAGGTTTTATTCACAGAAAAACACCGAGAATACAGAGTGGCCATAAAGTTTGTCAGCAGTTTTAAATAATGTAAAATTTTGAGTTGTACACAAACTTTATGGTCACCCTGTATTTATTGTTTTAAACATTTTTATGAAAGTAGAGTCTCTACCAGGTAACATCACAATTCAACATCTCTGCAACCAATTACCGAATTCTAACCTCCGTTATGTGTATCCTACTAAAAAAAAAAAAAAAAAGAAAAAAAAATGTTTACTTAAATAAATCATAGTAAACAATCTCATTTTCTGAGGTGAAAACAAAAAACAAATAAAACCAATGTCAACATTTCTACTGAAATTTAACACCTTTATATCTTTTGATTAGCAGCTTGCTATATTCTATAAATTTCCTAGATAGACTCACATTCACCAGAATTTAATAATGAGATCACAGACTTGAATTATCTTATAAAAAGGTGACAGACATATGTTAACAAGAATCTTGATTCATACATGGCAAAATACCTTTGAAAATGTTGGGACTTTTTGTATTATGATTCTAGGTTAGGGTAAAGGGTGACAGACTTTTTCTGGAAAGGCCCGGTTAGAACATTTTAAAGGGATTGTGGACCATTTTACAAATATAAAAGCTATAGCCCAAACAAAAAGATATAGAAAGGCAGAGGTGGGCCAGATTTGGCCCGTGGGCTAAAGTTTGTCGAACTCTGTTTTGGAGCAATTTTTGAAAACTTGTTCAAAGGTCATATCCTTGGCTATGCCCTACAATCTGGAATGGTTTCATCTACCTGCATCCCACCTTCAAATTTTTATCTAACTTTCAAAGTCTCTCAAGCACGTTCTTCACGAAAACCTCCAAGCAAATGAGTCTTCTATTTCTTTGAAGCCTCACAGAGTTTTGTTCCTTCCCTGATTTCATGAGTTACTACCAACCTTCAACAGTGGTATGTCAAGCCTTCCTCTTGCCATTTTCTGAGAGGAACCCTCTCTTATGCATTTCTTACTGTCTATGGAGGCTTGCACACTCAGCGGAAGGTTTATAGTAATGGTTGACATGATAGTAACTATTCAACATCCTGAGTTCCGAGAAGTAGGCCCTGCTGGTGTGATTAATAGCTTTAAAAGGCCTAAAAGAAACATAAGCATTAAAAATATTCATACATTTTTTTCTTAAAGATGGATTTTATTAAAAATAAAATTCAAATTTTATCTTGGAATCAAGCATGCTCACTGCACAGGCAAAGGAGACAAATGAGAGACACCAGAAGGACCATGGAACCATTTAAAGGGCAGCGGGTACTACATAACAGCCAGGGGTCTGGGAGGCACGATTGCCGTCCACAGGACACAGCCCAGGTCTTTCTCTGCCATCCTAAAGTTGACACTAGCATTGACCTTCCTCATGTTTAAGGTCCTGTGTCCTGGCTGTCCTGATGCTCCTCACTCTTCCAACTTCACAAGGAACAAGCACACCCACTCAGCAACCCCAGTGACCAGAAATCAACTCCATTTCAAAGAACTAGAAGCACAGAATTTCTTAGAAAATTTCTCTGTTTTATCTATGTCTAAATACAGTAGAAAGCTTTACAAACTCTGGAACCATGCTGCCTGAATTCAAATCCTGGAAGGGCCCTTTATTAACTGTATAGCTTTTGGAGTCTTTTCCTCTTCAAGACACAATTTTTTATATAGAATCCAACTTTCACAGAGAGATTGGGCTGTTGTGAGGAGGCGCTGAGTTAATAATAGGGAAGTGTTTAGAACTGTGCCTGGAACATGTTAAGCTGCATCTCTATAAATCCATGTATAGCAAAGAGAAAATGGCACTACTAGCATTAAATAACCTCTAAAAAGCCACACATACCTTGCCTTCAGACACACATTGTGCTTTATTTGATTCTTGAGATAGAATTACCATAGGAAGGAATTTACAGAAAATAGGAAACAAGCTATATAAGAATTATCAAGTAATTTTTTTAAATGCAATCGAAGGAAAACAGCAAGCTGAAAATACACGGATGATTATGCAACAAAGAGAGAAACAGGAAAATTATCAAATCCCTAAAGTATTGTCACAATAGTATTTCCCAAGCTTTGGCAGAATGCAATGACCATACAGTTTCCATGCGTGCGGACAATGGCAGGTGAATTCAATGGCCGTACTTACCACCTGTCTCCACCCCAAGGAAACCTGCCTTTTTGTCCTTCACTTTAGAGGTGCTTCCTTCCTGCAGCTTACTCTTCTTCTCCTTTTCTCCTGCAGACACCTGTTTCCTGGACTTCTCAGATAAACTCTCTGTAATCTCTGGGATCCCTTTCCCTATTTCTTCCTCAAGAATGTTCTCAAAGTCTTCCTCTATCGGAGGAGATTTGGTCTCCACGTCTGCTTTTGTGACTTTTTGGTCTTCAGTTTCAGTTTCTAAGCATTCCTCAATCAGAAGGTGGGGTTGTCCCAGCTCATCATTTTCACTCAACTCCTGGGGAGATGAACTTCTGGAACTTTCTTCTATGCTGTTTTCAGTGTGGACTTCCTTGTCTTGGAGTGGAGACTCATCCTCGCTGCCACTTGAATAGTGATGACTTCTGAATGAGGCTAAGGATGTCATTTTTATACCTACAAAAAAATAAAAATGATATCACTGTTATTCCATAAAGCAATTAGTTTAATTGTAAGAATTATGTTAATAATCATGCTAAATTTTTAAAAATATAGCTCAGTATAGATATGATACCCTTTCCCCATAGATCTACATAATTGTCATGATAAAGAAAAACCTTTAATCTATGAGTCTATAGATTTTTACAACAGGAGATCACATTTAACTGAGAAACAATCCTGGTTTTGTTTTTCAAAGTCATTTTAATGGAAAAACCTCTGTTTTATTTATTGGAATTTTATTTAATGGAAAAACATATATTTTATTATAGTAAAAAACTAAATAATTGTTTGTACAGCAAGAACACTTATTTTCTTACATGTATACAGCCATAGTATTTTGTGTGCATGAAACTTAAAGTAACTACTGCAATATCCTTTATCCCAGTCTACCCTGGGTCTGGGTATAGTGACATCTATGCATTAACACAGCACCTAGACACTTAGTAAATATTCCTAGGTCCTACGTGTGTGTGTGTGGGGGGGGTGTAGAAGGAAGTTTTGTCCTATTTCACATTCCTCAGAAGCAGACACGGAGATGAAGATTCATGGGCAAGGGAGTTATTAAGAATGTGTTCCAGGAGAATCTCCTAAGGGAGTGGAGGAAGCAAAGAAGGGATGAAATCAATCAAGGGAGCTATTTCGAGCAACATCTCAGCCTCGGCTTGATCCCATGAGGACCTCTGAAATGCAACATGGTAGAAGAATATTATTTGTATTAGGAAGGAGCTGGGCCCTTATACTTTGGACCAGTGAGACATTAGCTATGGGCAATCACAGGAGGACATAAAATCTCTGGAATTTCCAGGCTCTTTGTGCCAGAGAACTAAGCATCTCCAGCAGGCTGAGGCAGTCCTTTGTAGGGGGCAGAGGGCGTTGGGCACACAGAGTCAGTAAAAGCATTCTAAGGAATCTAGGCAGTGTACTGAAGGGGTGCTAGAGATACGCAGTCTATGAACTTAGAGTAGCCCAAAAGGGTGTCTGTACTACCCAAAACCTTTCAACAAACTCCAAGAAAGTAACACATGCCTGGGATCCCTACAAGAAAGATGGAGCCTCTCTCATCGCCCACACTGTTGTGCATAAGAGAAATACAAACTTGCTTCTGCCTTTTTAACCAATAGATCTATGTTTATCATTGTGTTTTATAGAATATATTTTCGAATGAAATATCCTACATTTCAATGCTGCTGAGCTTTCCTGTTTTCTTTGTAGTCCATACTCTTCCTTCTATTAATTTCATTTCTGTGTGGCAGCTACACAGATAGCTGTAGCAGCTAACATGGAGCGAGGGGGCAGAAATACCTGTCTTTCCCCTTTTCCTCTTCTCTCTATCCCTCCAGTGCCACCAGCTCTCCAGGAGGGGTCTTAGCCTTGTAAGTAGAGTCCCAAAGGCGTATCAGAGTTTCCACACAGATTTAAGAGGTGCTACACAGCAGTAACACACAAACTCAAAAAAGTCTTTAAACAACTGAACCCTTAACCATGATTCCATGTATCCTTATATCCCGATGTGTTGACAAACACCAGATGCCCACTATTTTTCAAAGGAATCACATATTCTAGCCACTCATTCTTTATTCTCCATTTTGTAAAATCTGAATATGCCGTCTCTCTGCAGGGAACGGCCCATCAAAGAGGGTTGTTCCCCATCGTATGTGTATCAATTACAAAATGTGGGCCTATTAGTAGAAGTAGCTCCCCATACCTTAAGTGTCTTATGTTTATTTAAAAAAAATAAGTGGTTTATTCAATGGTTTACATTGTTTGTGCTTTCATCAATAGTTTTCATGAATTGCACAGTTAGTGAGAACACAATGTTAACTTGTTCTGAGCTTCCAAAATTATATCTACCATCTAAACATTAACATGATAACTCCCACTTTGGGCTCTGAGAGTTTTTCATATAATAATAAAAAATTAGGTGCTCCTCTATCTTTCTTTAGTAGCTTCTATTAATTGTATTACTTTATTTCAAAGGGCTGAAACATACTCTGGTCCAATTTTGAGACATTCCTTTAGAGAAGAAAGACCAGGAGAATGAATGGCCTCGAAGTAACAAGGGTACCTAACCTCCATATAAACTCATTTCGGTTTTCAAATTTCTCTCTAACTTCATAATATAATTAAGTTTCACTGTCATGTCTTGCTCTCATTTTCATACAGACACTGGGATAAGTAAGACTTTGCCTACAAAAAAAAAAAAAAAAAAAAAACTCCAAAAGCTTCAGCACCTTTGAATGGTATTTTTAAAACTAATTTTATTTATTCATTTTGAAATAAAGCAAATGTTTATTAAAGGAACTTTGAGAGCACATATATAAATCTCCTTTGTCATTAGGAGGGAAAGATTATCTTTAACTCAAACGGTACACAACTCTGCTTCCTCTCCAATTTCACTGTGTCTCCCCTGTTTGCTGTTGGTACTGACATTTAAAGAACCTGCCCTCCGTCTCATTGGCAAAGAAAAGATTTGCACTCATCGCCAGAGGCCGTGGCCAAAGCCGGCAGATCTGGTGTCACTGTTCCATGTCTAAGAAGGATCTCTCCGCATTCAATCAGTCCCCAGATCCTTCTCCCCTCTTCGTATCCTTGGTAACTACTCATTGATAACTATTCCTCCTTTCACATCGCTGCAATTAAAATCGCATTTCACGCAGTGTAAGACTGAAAGAAAATAATATGCTCTTCAGTCAGACAAAGCTAAGCGTCTCCATCACAACTCAGCTGCTTACGCGCTTTCACTTCTGTGAGGAATTTCTCTAAGCCTTTGTTTCTTGGCCATGAAATGGAGAGAATTTTACTTGCTTTCCATAAATCGGTGTAGAAATTACATTGGAAAAATGTTAACCTCATTAAATGGAACAATCATTTCTTTATAGGTTATAGTTTTTTCCTCTTTGACTTCACGCATGAGGTATAGCTAATAAATACTTTCTTATCATTTCCTTTTGGTGTTGAGTGATATCACAGCCATCACTTAATGACGAAAAATGACAAACCTTGATAATGATTGTCACCGACAACGTATCAGATAATGACTTAAGCACTTTAAAAACATCCCATTTAATCCTATAATATAGGTCCAAAGAGGTTAAGTAACACCCAGTGTCCATTAGCTCAAATGTAGCAAGTTTTTGTAAAAAAACTCCTATTAAAACTGCAACCTCTCTACTTGCTAAAAGGCCTTCAACTGGGAAGCATCCACAGTCATGGGCCACCATTGCCCACCTCAGCTAGCTTTCCACTGCTAGGACACAAGCATAACACACGGAAAACGGTTCTCTCAACAAGATCAAAACTCATGAAATACAGTTCGTCATCCTCTGTATATCTCTAGTGGCCGTGTTTCATTTTGTCCACCATACTAAAACCTGCTGAAAACACTCTGATGTGTGAGATACAAATATACAGAAAGAAAAAGCAGTCAGTCGATACCTTCTCTGGTTTATTTATAACATTGATAACAATGGTATTTGTATGAAAATATACATGCTATTCAGTTGTGTAACAAATATTATGGACCCCTGTGTGGGCATTCACAAAGATGGCACATGGGTGTGTGTGCCTGCCAGGAATCCCTGCTCTTTACCCTGCCTGATACACACCTGCCCAAGGGCACCAGCCACAACATGTTCACAGGCAACAGCAGCCCAGCCAATTCAGGATGCACACTGCTCTGCCCCATCACAACCGAGGCTCTGCACTATCCGCCACCTTCCTACCCACTTACAAAAATTCATTCATCCACTGAACGCACATGGAGAACTTTCCAGGTGTCAGGTGATGTCCTATGAGACCAAGGAATCCAGGTCCCTGTTTGCACACAGATCACACACTCGCGACTGAGTGTGACTGGCTCTGTGCCTCCCGTTTGCATGAGGACAGTAGATCACCTGCACCTGCTCGCTAAGGTGTGGCTCATTCTTCCATTAGTGACAATCTCTCAGAAGCTGTTGCTATTCTCTTACTGCAACCAGTAGCCAAATTGTCTGCTTTAAATCAAGGATGGATCCTGACCTTAGTTTTCCAACATTTTCTCACCCCCTAATATGGAACATGGTTGTACCACAGTTTAAATTTACCACTTCCTCAATTAGTGTCTTGAATTTAACTCCTTTATTTTTGGTTTAAGTCCACACACTAAAATGGTAAATTTTACTAAAATTTTAGAGCACCCTGATACATTATGGATTCCAACCCAATGATTCCAATACATTTCTCAACTCTAATACTAATGAAATGTCTCTTTCTTATTCCTTAGTCCAAGGGGTCCCAGTAAAATCTACTGCTCCTATTTCCTCCAAATTAGCCATCAAACATGAATTTATATTTCTTACTATTACCTGCATGAACAGTTGTGTCTTGATTATATTCACAAGTTCATGAAAATCTGTTTATACTGCATATCAGACATTGTAGCTCAGTCAAATCCTTCATGTACAATAACTAATTAGACAAGTGCTTTATACTCAGTAAGGGTTGTAGAATGAATGCATGCTTAATGAAAATAAAAGTAGATATCATTAAATTCCAGCTATGAAACATTAACTAGATTTTTGTCTTAAGAGAAAGTATATGCCTTCATACTAACAATCATTATCATGAATTAAAATGTCTCATTTATCAATGACACAAATATACATATACATGACTCTGTAAGAATACATATCTACAGGCAAATGAAGATACAGAAGGAGAATAAACATTAATAAAAGCTTAAAATTTCCCCCATGTTTTCCTTTAATTGCCCTTCCTAAACATTAAAACAGTTGAAATACCGAAAATGCAATCAAATCATGTGTCACTTTAGGCTGCATGTGTCTTTTGACATTTATCTAGTGATCTATTTAATCTACCCATTATTCACAAGACTTTACTGATTGCCTAGGTAGTGACTTTGCTGTGTGCAAGGCAGATTAAAAACTCTTGAGAAACACCTCTCACAAAAGAATTGATGGTGCTGCATTTAAGTATTCTCCTAAAGTTGTGACTTCTTACGTCAACAAGGGAAAGGTGACGATGGATTGAGGAATTAATACCATTAAGAAAATTAAAGTTTGGCCATGCAAAACACACACACACACACAGAGTATTGTTTACAGCACATATAATTTCTACACAGAAAGACCACCCTTTACCCACATACTTCTCTTCAAGCCCATAGTTGAGCCAAAAAATAGAGAGTCAATGAATCAAGTCAGTAGAATATTATTGTGACTCTGGAATTTTACGTCTATGAGATCTATTTCTTCAACATACTGGAAAATAACAAATGAAATCATCTTTCTTACTAGAAAAAAAATTGCTTCATCTTGCTCTCTTTCCTTTATATTCTAGGAAACATTTTTTCTCTGCCTCTCTCTCTCCCTCTCTACTCTTTCTTATAAGCAACTAATGGGTCTTTTTTCATTATTCATTATTTTTTAAATTTGTAATTGACAAATAATCATTATACATATTTATGGAATATAATATGTTGTTTCAATACATGTATACATTTCACAATGATCAAATTAAGGTAACTACCATCCCATCACTTTAGACATCTATTATTTCTTTCTGGCAATAACATTCAACATCTCCTCTTCTCACGATCTTGAAATACACACCACATCATCGTCATTTGCTCTAGGGACCCAGCTGTGTATTAGAACACCAGAACTTATTCTCCTGTCCAAACGTAACTTAGTACCCGCTGACCTCTTACTCATAGCCACTGTCATCCAAACTGTTCATGGAAGCATATCCTCCACAACATGATACTTCCCTCCTCAATCTTATAACATTCATCTATGACAATATATTTTCAACTGGAAAATTAGTGCCTGGGGTTGCCAACACAAACGCAGAGAATAGGAAGCTGCCGTTCTTTTTAAATGATAGACCGTCTCACACATCATTCCTAAACCAGGGCCGTGTCTAGTCAGTTTTCCGCTGGTAGTGGTCTATCACTCCCGGCCGCTCAGCACAGTGTGTTCATCAAGGCGGGCCAACGCAATTGTTAGCTGGCAGTTTAAATGGGGCCGACTTGTCACAAGAGTGACAGCCTGGGCAATTGTTTGCCCTCTGGGAACAGGTGCAGGCAGGTTCAAATGAAACACATCCAAATACTAACAGCAAGATTCTTAATCATGTCATACAAAGGACACGCTGGTGTCTGGGAGTCAGTGGCCACAAGGTGCCTCGCACACTTTTGAAAATGAAATGCTGTCTGGCTTTTCAACAGAGTGTTCCAAGGAATCTATCATGTCATTATCATTTTTAATACATGCCACTTGCCTGCCGGATGAAATCTCTAATTCTGAGACTCTGTATGCAAAAAGGCTTGTTTTTAAATAACACAGGGGCAGGTTATTAAAAGAAAAAAGAGATGGAAAAGAAAAGAGGCTGAATGTGGAGAAAAGAAACAGTAAGAAGCAAAGCGATTTCATTTCAGAATAATGGCACTGTTTTAACATAAATACCACGGATGCAAAAGAGCCCTTTAAAGAATAGCTTGATAACATCATTATTGAGACATCCAAAAAAAAAAAAAAAAAACAGCTGGCCAATTTCAATTTTGCCTCTTAAACTTCCCAACATTTGTGGACATTCATATAATACATTCATATAATTTTCTTTGTATTTTTACTTAAATATTATATATTCTGTATCTATATAATTTTAAATAAAAAATCATCATATAACCCAATTTCTAACTAGATCATGGTACTAACCAAAGCACCTTAGTATTTATTTTTGGTGTTGACCAGTAATTGCCTAATAGTTACAAAATATCCTTTGGGAAACCAGCTCTGTGAGGAACAAGAACACAATATACAGCCCTCACTCTCATAGTGTAATTTGCCTGTCATTAACTTGTGTCACTAATTTGAGAGGCAACATTTAGCACACATAAACACCAGTGAAAAATAAACTCTTGAACAGTGAGTTATAAAGAGAAAATAAATTGCTCAGTGGGGCTGCTGAGGCAGCAGAGAATCGTGGAAGAGGAGAACTACAACAAGCAAAAAGCCCTGGGAGTCAATAGGAAGTACATCCAGGTAGGAGAAAGGTGAATTTGGGTAAAATGAGAAACTTTCTTTCTTCTTTCTTTTTCTTTTAAGGACAGTCTCACTCTGTCACCCTGGATAGAGTGCTGTAGCATCACAGCTCACAGCAACTTCAGACTCCTAGGCTCAAGTGATCTTCATGCCTCAGCCTCCCCAGTAGCTGGGATTATAGGCACCTGCCACAACACCTGGCTAGATTGTCTATTTTTAGTAGAGACGGGGGTCTCACTCTTGCTCAAGCTGGTCTCGAACTCCTGAGCTCAAGCAATCCACCTGCCTCGGCCTCCTAGAGTGCTAGGATTATAAGCATGAGCCACCACATCGACCTTATTTTCTTCTTTTTAAAAACAAAATAAGACAAAAAGCAAAGGCTAGAGAACAGGGTAAGATGAAGAACTCAAGATAAATGCCTCTAAAATATATGTTCTTAAGGAAAGAAATTCTCTTATGGGGGGTTGCTTTATTTTAAGTTGCTACTTTCCAACTTTGGAGAAATATTGTATTTTTCTATCTTTCTTTAAGAGGCAGCCTCTGAAGATGGGTAAAATCTGAGTCTTGTTTACACTACTTTCTGGCTTGTATGACTTTGGGAGTTACCTAATCTCACTATTTCCAAGTTTACTTTTTTGTAGATGGAGATAAAAAGGAAAAATATCTGCTTTTCTAGGATGTTCAAAATAAGTGAGATTCATATGAAATACATCATAATGGTGTTAGCACATAATACAGTCTTAATAAACAGTGCCAGTTATACACCTGCTGCGTCATTAGTTGGAGGATACCTTTCCAAACAATATTCTTATTAGTTTTAAGAAAAATGGTATTCAATGCTAGTTTACCTGTCACTACCAATTATTCAATAATTACAGGTCAAAATGATTAAAGCTTTCCCTCCAAGGAACATCCAAGGATTGCCAACAGACTCCTTAGCTTTAACATAAAAAAAAAATTATTCTGTCTTAGAAAAATACACTTGATCCCCAGAAAGCAAGGTGATTGTGCAACACAAAAATTATCCCCAAATGACTATACTGAATCTTTACAAAATCAACAACTTAATTATTTCCCACCATAACTGAAGAAATCAGAAATTAAGAGTCCTTTGTGTTTTGAGCCAGTTTTATTTATATGCTCATAGTCCAGATTCAAGTTATTTGGATAGTTTTGTTAAAATTATTCACCTAGATGACATAATTTTCTATGGAATGCCTTAACTTTCTCTATGTCGTATAGGATTATAAACTGAACTCTAAAATTCACATTCAAACTGAGAAAAGAGCGTATGTATTAGTCATGTCTTATCTAAGAAACATAAAATGTAAGTATTAAGAAAAACTATAGAAAAGGCTTGATTTAAGACTTAAAAAAAATTCCCTATGACCTTTATTTTTGAGTTCTTTCAACTATAATAGAAATAATGGCAAATACTATTTTCAAATTTACTGGTTAATTAATACTATTCTAACTTTTCACGTTGTTCTTTACTGTTCACTTTGTATATCAGAAACCCCAGGATTAAATTTTTAGTTCAAGCAACATCAAGATTCCATCTCTAGACAGTAAAATTATCTTCTCTTTTCTTCTAAATAATTTTGTTGCTTTATATATGTGTGCGTGAAAGTTTAGAATAGGTTTGCTTGAATTATTTTTTTGAAGAGAATGAAACCATAAACTAGTTTCCCTTGTGATTATTTGATCACTTTATTGACTCTTCTATTATACTAATATACTTCTTGAATTTAAAGTTTTGAGATGTCATGACCCCAGATATTTTTTTTTAATTATTTTTTATTAAGTCATAACTGTGTACAATGATTCAGGCTTGGAGTACAGTGTGTGGGCTTCCCATACAATCGGAGATATTTTTATCCACCTGATTAATGTAACATTCATGATATTTGTTTTCACATAGTAAATGAGAAAATATCATGACCCCAGATATTTGAGTGAGCTGAGGAACAATGAGGAAAACAGCAACTCAA
>CAUYRH010123498.1:0-25933 GCA_963574655.1 Perodicticus potto
CCCTACTTGAAATCTCTCCCACTACCAGGAGCTTTGGTGTTTTCTGTATTCTTTTCTGTAAATCAATTCTGTCTTATCACGGACGGGTGGGGGGGCGGAAATAATGTAATGAAGAATAATAAAATACATGTATTTAAAAAAATATATATATATATATAAAAGGTAGGAACATCTTAAAGGCCCATGATACTCATTGCTAAATTGTTCCTAAAAGAGTTCTGCTAATTAACGCTCCTCGGAGCAACGCAGGAGAGTAAGTTAAGCCAAACTCTTTCAAACATCATTTTCTCCTCTCTCCTGCCTGTTAAATGTTTAATGTGTGTTAATTAGATGGGTGACAAATTGCCTCTCGTTTTTTTTTCAAATGCCTTTAAAAAAAAATTGTATTAGAGAAGTCGAAAATCTCCCCCACCCCATGCATGTGCTAGTTCATTTCTAACTCCTCTTTTTATGGATTGTTTTGTTCCAGTCCCTTCGCTCTTCGAGTACGGTTCTCGTTTTTGTTTTCTTTGTCTAAAATCTTTATAGATGCAGCAACGCAGGGTTCTTTCCGCCTTTTACTGGCTTTGTTCTGTTCTACGTGAGGACCCCCCTCTCTCTACACTGTCACTGGAATGAGCTCTCAATTGCATAAATGCGATGATGCCAATCCTTTGCTACTTGTTTATTTACTTTTAGAATAGGTATGCATTCCCATTGCCTACCTAGAGTATTCTGACGTTTCTTAGCTTCACTCTTAGAAGTTTGGAAGGTAGGGATTTGCAACTTAGTTTCTTACCTGTCCCCTGCACGTGCACAGCCATCGTCGCCACTGTAACTGTCACTGTTGCTGAGAATGACCGCTCTCCTCTCCAACTTATCTTTCCCTCTGCTGCCTGAGTTCCCTTCTCCACAGCTCTGCATGCTCCAGGCTTTCCCACAGCTCAATCCCACCAGCAGGCTCCTGCAGCAACCTGTTCTCACCCTCTCTAGTTAGACACCTTCTCTCCATTGCCAGAGGTTCATGAGTTTTGCACACGTTGGAAACACACCCAGAGCAGCAGGGTTAGAGCTGCATGTGCACACGTCCCATCCATCCACATCTCCTTCCAATCACTCAATAGTAAGCCAGTTATCTGTTGAAGTTCTAGAGCTTTTGTTATATGCCAGGCACTGTGGCATATAACAGAATGGAATGGATGAATGAATAACGGCCCTGTTTTCAAGGGGCTTACACACTACTGAGTGCAATAGATGGGCAAGTAAATAACTAAATGCAATTCCTTAACTACTATAACAGCCCTCAAATAGCCTGCAATTGCCTGGGGGTAAAAAGAGCCATCTCTTTGATGTGCCTTTCATTCACATATGTTTTCATGAAGAAATAGTGTCCAGACAATAATCAAACTCTGAAGATTTTGTGCTAAAAAAAGTATGACTTCTTATGTCTAAATGTAAGAAGCAAAGACCGCAGCATTTTAGAAAGTCCTGTATATTAAAAGTATTCCTACTTCAGGAATGCAGCCAGAGTTGGTCCCTAAAGACCCATTCCGCGTCTGTCGTTAGGAACCAAATGACTGTAGTCTTTACTCAGAATAATGAGCAGCGATGCTGATTGCCATTATAATGTACAGGAGCCAGAACCATTTGGAGCTATCACTCTGAGAATACAGCTCTAATGCAGTGTTGTCTTAATCAAATACTTCCTTGTCAATTGCTTATTCTTTTGATGTGGTTGCATAACTGCTCCTAAGGGCAGGTGTGAGCCAGGGCAACTTTATTACATCTTTGTTCAAGTCACCTACAATGACCCAGATCCTGCTAGAATCATTTTTAAAGGAATGGTAGCAACAACATATCTGATTATGTGCATGTACTGAAAAGTGTCTTAAGGTCCCAAAGATAAGGAACTCTACTTATAGCAAAAGTAGGAAATAAGGCACTGAGTGTCTTAATTTCTTGTACGTCTAAATAACAACTATTTTACATTGCACATGAACGTTATGGCCACCCTGTATAGGTCCCCCTGCCTTTGGTTGCCATGTTTCATCTCCCTGGAATGCCCTCTCCATGATATTTCTCAGCAGGACCATGACATCAGGGGTTTCCCTGATGACAACACCACTCCTCTTAGCTTATTACAGTTTGTACTCAGCCAGCTTGTGAACTCAAAGAGAGCAAAACCCATCCTTTGTACGTCTGCAATGTGCTGTGAGTGTCTGTTCATTCAAATCAGTTAGAAAACCAATAACCAAGTTGTAAAAGAAGGAAGAATAGGGCAGCACTTGTGGCTCAGTGGGGAGGGCGCCGGTTCCATATGCCGGAGGTGGTGGGTTCAAACCCAGCCCCAGCCTAAAAAACAAACAAACAAACAAAAAAGAAAAGAAGGGAGAATATAAACACCACCCCCCCACAATAGAAAACACAATTTTGTAGCAGGTATCGGAAATAAAATATTTAAAATTGTTAATAAAATATGGTAACTAAAACTAAGTTATAACACTGTGGGAGGCCAAGGTGAGTAGATTTCTTCAGTTTAGGAATTTGAGAACAGTCTGAGTAAGAGCAAGATCCCATCTCTACTAAAAATAGAAAAACTAGACAGGAGTAGGGTGCATGCCTGTAGTCCTAGCTACTTGGGAGGTTAAGGCAAGAGCATTGCTCAAGACCAAGAGTTGTGAACTATGATGACACCAGAGCACTCTATCTGGGAGGACAGATTGAGACTCTGTCTCAAAACAAAACAAAAAAACAAACTTCCCATCACTAAACAAACACGGCCTTCGGATGATAATTCTAAATACTGTAGATTCTACAGCAATCCAAGGATAGATCATCTACAGCCATAGCACAACAGTATGCATGGAGTTTTATTTATGAGAGAAATACAATATGGAAATGAATTAGTGAACCTTCTATAGTTTGAAGATGTCCCCAAAGTTAGATCCTAATGCAACAATGTTGAGAGGTGGGACCTTTAAAAGGTGATTAGGTCACGAAGGCCCTGATTGCGTGAATGGATAAATGCTGTCCTCGCAGGAGTGTGTCAGTTATCATGGGAGACGGCTCCTGGGGAAATGATGGGGCTGGCCCACTTCCCATCTTGCTCGTTCTGGCCCTCTGTCCTTCCACTGTGGAAAAGAGCAGCAAGAGGGGGCGGCGCCTGTGGCTCAGTGAGTAGGGAGCCGGCCCCATATACCGGAGGTGGCGGGTTCAAATCCAGCCCCGGCCAAAAACTGTAAAAAAAAAAAAAAAAAGAGCCGCAAGAAAGCCTTCACCAGATACAACCCCTCTGTCTTGAAATTCCAAGCCTCTAGAACTATAAGAAATAAATCTTGGTTCTTTATAAATTACCCTGTCTCAGGCATTCTGTTACAGCAGTACAGAATTAACTAAGATGCAATCCCATGGCTCGGCGCCTGTGGCTCAAAGGGCTAAGGCACCAGCCACGTACACCTGAGCTGGCGGGTTCCAATCCAGCCCGGGCCCGCCAAACAACAATGACGGCTGCAACCAAAAAATGGCTGGGCGTTGTGGCGGGCGCTTGTAGTCCCAGCTACTTGGGAGGCGGAGGCAGGAGACTCGCTTGAGCCCAGGAATTGGAGGTTGCTGTGAGCTGTGATGCCATGGCACTCTGCCCAGGGTGACAGCTTGAGGCTATGTCTCAAAAAAAAAAAAAAAAAAAAAAAAGATGCAATCCCATAAAACACAACAATTAAGATGATCTTTATTAAATTACGTATTTCGTAACATATAAGAGCTGTAAAGAAAAGAGGCATGGTCTGACTTTGAGTGTCCTAATATGGGTGAATCTTTAATATATTTTATTTTTCCTTTATCAATGTGCTTCACTGCTTCGATAGCAAAAGAAAAAAATTGATAAACATCTTTTTAAAGGCTAGATTCTCAAGTTCCATATTAAAATAAGGTGTGATTTCTAGTAACTTCATAATTGGGTGATACTGTGACCCAACATAAATTAATTTTTTTTTTTTTGTTGCAGTTTTTGGGCTGGGGCCAGGTATACCCACCACCTCTGGTATATGGGGCCAGCACCCTACTCCTTTGAGCTACAGGTGCTGCCCCAATTAAAAAAAAATTTTAAAGTGTTTATTTTCCCTCCTCACACAAATACTGTGTGTACAAATTTATGAATCTGGGTGAGTATGACTATTATGTTACACTTCTGTTAGAAAATAAATGATAGGTGCATTCCAGGTAAAGATGGCAGATTGATGATATAAATAAATGCCTTACACCTTCTTTTCCTTGTCAAATACCATTAAAATGACAGTATCCTTTTTCTTAAAGTACAAATGACAATAGAAAATGAAAAAGGGAGCAATGAGCACAAAATTTTGGAAGCTGGAAAACAAATGGATGAATGGTAGTGACTTGGAAGTACTGACAAAAATGAACCTTAAGCTGGTCATGGAGAAGGTTGGAAGGCAACTCAGTTTACACTGAAGAAAGCCCAAATGGCCATGGATTGGGCAACATTGGTCACCCATGAAAGTGAATGTGAGGCTGGCATGTTACAGAGAAGTAGGGCCCATGTTGAAGGTTCACCAGAGAATCAATTTGTTTCCGTGTTACTTCCTCATTCTGCTGAGCAACTTCCTGTCTCCAATCCCACATGAGGCTGAAGTTTTATCCTTCATAGAAGGTAAAGCAAAGAGTCTGCTTTGCAAAATGGGGAACTTTACAAAAGAAATATACTTTTAAGAACTATCACTTGGGTGCCCCAAGTGAGGAGTTTGACAGGTGAGATGGAGTCAGAAGGTAGGGCAACCAGTTAGCAGACTGTGAAGGCTATGAGGTCATTTACAGTGTGAATCCCTGAAGGGAGACTTTTCAGAAAATGGAAATCACAGGCCTTAGTAAGCGATTGGATATAGAAGAAGGAGAAGAGAGGGATAAATTAAAGATAATTCCCATATTTCTGTATTGGGAGACTACATTCTCTGTCTCTGTCTGTCTCTTTCTCTCTTCTCTCATGATAAACCCTGGAAGCTCAAATCTTTTTGGAAAGAAAGTGGAGAGAACACACCTCATTCATCATCTCCCACCAACTCCACAACAGCAGTGGGTTCCTATGAGACGGGAGGGAGAGTAGACGGACCATTTGGGTGAGATGCTTATAACCCAGATTGTAGTAACTTGGGATGTAAATATGGATTGATGCCATATTTCTGTGTGTACATTAGTGACTCTTACTGTGTGCCGCCTGGAAAATGATTCCATTTTTCTTTGCTATTCTCATCTTAGAAAAGTAACACCTTATCATGGTATCAGATTAATCCTCGGCCCATTTTTCCATGCAAGTTGTGGATACTTTTGTTGGATAGTGTTACTGAAAAGCACAGCCTGGGAAGAAGGAAAAATCAAGTGAATGCTCGCTTTGCCTTTTCTGGGCAACATTTATTTTAAGTGGCCTTTCTTGGTAGTTGGCTGTAAAATGAAACTTATTTTAATGTCAGGTCACTTTTTAAGAAACAATGTCTTCTGTTTATGTGCCTCTCTGTAATTGCAGAAGGGATCAAGAAACAAAAATAGTGCCCTTGACAATGGATGAATATGGTATCTCCACTTGGTTTATCTACTACAAAGTTAGCATGTCTGCTTATTGGTCATTCTTAGGGAAAGCTTGCAATCCGTGTCTACTTCCTGAAAGCCACATACAGTTGAGTCTTTAAAAAAAGATAAAAGGGCTCAACTTCAATCTGGACTTTACCTAACAGAGGCAAACAATGTAACCTTATTGTTTGTACCCATATATCAATCTGAAATAAAAAAGATAATCCCTTAAAAAAAGATAAAAGGTTTTTCCATTATGACCAAGGAACAACGGCAGAATATCTGTGTGGCTAACACTGTCACATCCTTTTAAAGGGAACAGCTGGTAGCTCAACGGCTTTCTTTCTTTTAGAAAAAGTACCTCTTGGTCTAAAGTTTCAGCAGGAAACTGCTGCTTCATCATCAAGTTATGTCACATATTTTATAGTGCTAAACCTTGCCGTAGGAGTTGAGAAACAAAAATGAAAGAAAATTGATGCCCTCTATGAATCAGTGCCAGTGAAGAGAAGGTAATGGGTGGGCATAAAACTCAGCATCTACTGAGGCTGAGGGGAGCACAGGCCCCCATTGACACTGGGAACTTGAACATTAGAACCATTTCAGATGCCTGGAGGAACAATAACACTCAGCAGAGGGTTTATCAGTGGTGGTGTGATCTGATCGTGGGTTCTTAGTGCAATTTCAGGGAGATGGAGTGTGTGAGAGAGCAAACTCAGTGAAAACACTTTAGCTCAGAAAGAAGATCAGAAATAATGTGACAAGTTCTTTAGAAATGAGAAACAAGAGTCAGGTATGATATTTTCCACATGGCCAAAGGCATGAAGGCAAAAAAATGTGCTACCTTTATTACTTAAGAGGAGAAATAATTCTGCTCCATGATTTCAAATATGGAAGAAGTACACCTAAGTAATTAATGTAAAGAGAATTAATGTCATTTATATGTAAAGAGTGTTTACAAACCATTAACACTGTCACAATGATATATAAGGGAAAGACAATACTGAACATTGCAAGATAAGAAATGAACCCAGTGAATAAATATTTATAGGGTTTAGCTTGATTGGTAAAGAATGTTAACTAGAACAACCATGAAGTAACATTTTGCATCTTACCTTTCAATGGAAAATGATAACAAAAGTCACACTGGAATGGTCACTCTTTTTGTTGTTAATGGCAGTAAGTTTTTATGAATCTGTTACAGGAAGCAATATGTCTAATGCTATAAGTACATTCCTATCTTATAATCAATATCCTGGGAATCATTCTTGGGTTTGATAATCCTAAATGCAGGAAGAGGTGACTGGAGTTGTTACTCTCGGTATGTGTGTGTGGGTGTGTTTAAAGCTTAAAGACAGAAGAAGCCAACACAGGAAAGTAAAATAAATGGTGACATACTTATTGCCTAGATAAAGAATAAACATTCTAAGTGTGACTGCTAGGTAGCAACTTGAAAGGCATGCATACTCTCCAATTAGGTAGAAAGTAAATAAATAAGCAGGATATTTAATGGGAAATGCACTATGATTCTAACTATATAAAAATAATAGCTAACACTCATAGAATAGTGTTCATTGCCAGACATGGTGTTAAGCACTTTGCATTGATTACCCTACTGAATCTTTGTAACGGCCCCAGGAGGTTAGCATCCCATTTGCAGATGAGCAAACTTTGACTTGGAGGGATTCGGTTCCTTACCTTAGATGGCAGATCTAGTAAGCAGTCTTCAGTATTGCTGTTCAGCTCTGGAATTGTTAACCACTAGTGGATCACCCTTTCTCTAAGAACAGAAGCAAAGAAGTGGATGAGAACATGAAAAATTTAAAAAGTATATTCACAGTAGAATTGTGTTTTTTATTCTCTATTTTCAGAAGACTTTTGTTTTCCTATGTAAGGGATATGAACACTGTCCATATGATTTAAGTTGCAAATATTATTTCTGATTTGTTGTTTGACTACCTTTTAAAAGAGAAATCAATAAATGCTTGCAATTTCTAAACTAGGTTCACATTATAGATTCCATATTGATCTAGAGTTGAAAAAGTACAAAATAATCTTAAACCCTTGGAAAATAAGTACCCCCATGGAAGTTATTACAGCACATGGAGCCAGGCAACTTATTTTAAAGCTTCGTTTGAGTTTTCTACCACTTGTGGTGTATTTATGAGGCAAAAAACATAGAAAAGGCAGAATTTCATCACTCTTCAATGACAATTTTGCATAAATATACCAAGAAATACAGGGTATTTTTTAACTTATACATTATTTTCATGTCTTTTAAATCATTAACATTTAAACACCTGGAAACTGACTTTTGGTGATTAACCTTTAAAAAATGAATAGCCTGTTTATCCCTCTGTTTCAAAGGTCTTGACACATCACAATAGCTCCAAACATGTTTAAAGATAGAGAATAAAAGAGAACAAAAAAATAGAGGAAAGGAAGAAAGAGTAAATAAATGAAGAGTGGACAGGACCTAGGGAGTCAAATTTTCTCATGCAATACGATATTCTCCACCAAGATCATCAAAGAGCATCAAAAGAAGTCCATCTTCACAACATCCCTGAGACGCAATTACATAGAAGTAAATGACATTTATTTTATCCCTGTAGTTCCCAGAAGTGCGGTGTCCGGGGAGGGATTACTGCTTTTTACACTGGAGCGGATAAGGATTTGGGATGGGGCACAGCTATCTCTGCTAGAGAAGATTTGGCTCCCTTTGTATGTCAAGGACTCTGAGAGTGTTTTGATTATGAGAAAGACCTAGCTGAGCCTGGGAAGGTGAAAAGGAGGCGAAAACCAAGGCATCATCGAAGCTTTGCTCCTGTGAGTTATGGAAGAATATTCTGCAGGTTGAGCCATTGTTAGGTGGAGGGAAAGAGGTGGATTTTAAAGAGCATCTACTTTGAAAGCTATAAATGTTGCTAATTCTGTTATAAGTAGAAATCTACATGTACACATATGCCCGTACATGTATCTATACACCTATATCTGTATCTACATGAATATACTAATATATACGATATATAGCGTACAGATAAATAAGCAGTTAGATGTAGGGTCTTACTATTTAAAATCCACTTGAAAGTTGTAGCATTAGCACCTAGAAGCTAGAGAAATGAATGCTTAATATTTATTAGGTTCTGCCATATGCTAAATATTTTACATACCTGATCTAATTTGAGTCTTGTCTGTGATCCTATGAGGATTACCTTGTTTTATAGCTGAAGAAACAAAGGCTTCATGCAGTTAAATAATTTTCCTAAACTTTACTCACAAGAAAACAAGGAGGCTGGACCTCAAGGTTGAGTCTGCAGCCTTTAATTTTCTTTTCCCATACCTCCGCTGACTTTAAAATATATTGACGGCGTCCCGCACCACCGCAATGGATTTGTGTCTCAAATCCATTTGTTCTCAACAAAGAGCCACGAGACACCGAGAACCTGGACCAAGTTTTATTTTTCATTAAGTGGAGTTATGAGAATAAACAAGAAATATTGCTAACATAAAAGACAATGCACCCTTCTGCTCGGGAATGAGTTAGAAATCCAAGGAAAAACCAAACCAAGCCACAACTAATAACTAGATATTTTTTTGGCTGAAGCAACGATACAAGGATTACGTAGCACTGATGCTCTATTCACGGGGTTAGGGCAAAGCCTGGAGAACTCGCCGATCTTTTACTGGAACAGTAATTATCCTGCACCAGAGACAGAAAGATCTCTTTTGTTTGTAAGAAGAACTACTTGGGTTACCTTATCATGACTCTATAAGGACCTTAGAAGTATCATCTTAATACAATTGTGAAATGAAGAAGTAATTTGAGGATCCTCCATCCTGTTGTCCATTACCTTTCTACATTACCGAGAGTATTTGATGAACAGTAACTAAGTTATTTAATAAAATGGGCAGAAATACAGTTATCATCTCTTCTTTGACAAATTACTTTGTCAATTTAAAAAAAAGTCTCTGGACATAGATTAAACTGATAAAAATAATTTGAACAGGGAGAAAAAAAAGAGCACTTTCCAAATCCTTTTAGAGCTTTTTAAAGAACAGAAATGAGGTATAATTTTTAAATGAGATAAAATACATCTTAAGTCTGATTCTGGACGTTATAAGGTTTCACCTCTTTGACCTTGTGTCTTCGTGTTTTCTTTCATACTGAAAGAAATGTTGGTCATTGGAAAACCATGCTTCCCAACCTCAGTAACGATATCATTCATTCGTTTTCCCATAATACCTAAGTCTCCATGAACTTCTCCACTCCATGTGCATCAGATTTGATTTCATAAAAGCCACAGGCACAGTTCTCATCCTGAAAAGTCAGAGTATCATTCCCACGTGTTTGAGGTTTGGGCTCAGGACACCCATGTGGGACTCCAGAACTTCCGAGAGTATCTCGGATGAGTGACTTTACCAGGTTTTCCAATGTGTTTTATTTGCAAAGAGCAATTGGTCTTCCCTGAAAAAGTGTGTATTGACCTTGTCATATTCCTAGAAGACACTGAATTGTATGATCACAGCCGATGAGAATTCTGACGCTCAGTAACTCTGCATTAGGCCAGAGTGAAGGATAAATGTTATCATCCCTCTGGTTCTCACTGAGCAGGTGAGTGCTCAGGTCTCCATCTGCCATGGGAGAGGAGCTGTCCCGTGCAGGACCCACACGGTAGTCTCAGGTTGACCAGGACAGAGCACAAGCTGGGATCTATGCAGACCCATTCAATGGGTTGTCAGCACGCACAGTGGTGAACAGCGCAGACTCCACCATTGGAAGGCTTGAATTCAAATTCTGACTTCATCCTTTGCCAGTTGGGCAAGTTACTTAACCTCTCTGGGTTTTAATTTCTTTATGTATAAAGTAGAGATAATAATAAAAGCATCTGGGGCGGCGCCTGTGGCTCAACGGAGTAGGGTGCTGGCCCCATATGCTGGAGGTGGTGGGTTCAAACCCAGCCCGGCCAAAAACTGCAAAAAAAAAAGCATCTGTCCGGACAATAATGGTCATTAAATTAATACATGTAAGTTCTTGTTAGTGTATTTTATTACTTTTTTCTTCCCCTAGAGCACACAGCATATTATACTCTATACTTTATTGTGCTTATTATTGCTTTTCATCATCACCGCACAAGAATGAACAGGAACAAGGGTTTTTGTCTACTTACTAGCTTAGAGACTTTTCATATTATTCATTGTGTACTGCCGGGTCTATGATAGGTCCTTAATGAATGGTACAAAGGTAGGTACTTTGGCTGAATGAAGCACACAGAAGGATGCTCAGTAAACATAAGCATCATTACACGAGGACACACTAGAATACTTCTTTGCTCTCTCTTCTCTTTTATTACCCACAGTGTCTAGAAAAGTCTTGTATATTCTGGCCTGATCTGTGCTGAGCGAAGGACAATTCAGAGCAGATGATTTCACAGATGAGACACAACGGGCCCTGGTGCTCCACTGGGGCACTGTCCTGCGCGCACCATAGAGAAACCATCAGAAACCACAGGAGACCCCTTAGGGGAGTTCAGTTCTTGTTTGTCACTTAGCAAAGTCAGGACATTGGTCTTCTATAAGGTAAGATGGGGAAAAAAATCTAACTCTATTTTCCTTTTTTTAAAATTTATTTTTTAAATCTTAACTGTATACATTAATGCATTATGGGGTCCAGTGTGCTGATTTTATATACAATTTGGAATGCTTACATCAAACTGGTTAACATAACCTTCACTTCACTTACGTCTTTGTTGTGTTAAGACATTTATACTCTGCTCTTAATAGTTTTGACATGTACCCTTGCGTTGTGCACATTAGGTGAGGTTTCACCAAATACCCTCCCTCCTCCCAACCTCCTTCTCATCTCCCTTCTCTTCCCTATTTCTTTCTAGATTATAGTTGTGTTTTGTCATTCATAAGAAAGTGTAGGTGATTACATACTGGTTTCATAATAGTACTAAGTACATTGGATACTTTTTCTTCCATTCTTGAGATACTTTACTAAGAAGAATATGTTCCAGCTCCATCCATGTAAATATAAAAGACGTAGAGTCTCCATCTTTTCTACACTTAGGACTGTGCAGTATTCCAGGGTAAACACATACCACAGTTTGTTAATCCATTCACGGGTCGATGGGCACTTGGGCTGCTTCCATGACTTGGCAATTATGAATTGGGCTTCAATAAACATTCTGGTGCAAATATCTTTGTTGTAAAATAATTTTTGGTCATCTGGGTATATGCCTAGTAGAGGAATTGCAGGATCAAATGGTAGGTCTATTTTTAGTTCCTTATGTGTTCTCCAAACTTCTTTCCAAAAAGGACATATTAGCTTGCATTCCCACCAGCAGGGCAGAAGTGTTCCCTTCTCTCCACATCCACGCCAACATCTGTAGTTTTGAGATTTTATGATGTGGGTTAATCTTATTGGAGTTAGATGATATCTTGATGTGGTTTTGATTTGCATTTCTCTGATAATTAAAGATGATGAGCATTTTTTCATGTGTCTGTAGGCCATATGACTGTCTTCTTCAGAGAAGCTTCTGTTCAAGTCTCTTGCCCACAATGAAATGGGGTTATTTGTTCTTTTGTTATTAATTAGTTTTAGTTCTCTGTGGATTCTAATTATTAGACCTTTGTCAGAAACATAACCTGCAAATATCTTCTCCCATTCTGAGGGCTGTCTGCTTGCTTTACTTACTGTGTTCTTGGCTGTGCAAAAGCTTTTTAGTTTGATCAGTCAGGGATGGAGAACTTATCCCAACAGCATCATGAGGGGCTAAGGTCTGTGACAACGTATTGTCTCTGGGTGGCCAGCATTTTTGTCTCACCCTGGGGATAATGAGATGATATAACAATGATAACATTACTTAAACAATGGAAGTGTAGCTGTTATTTACTGAGTGCCCTTCTAGTCCTTCACATGCATTATCACATTTAATCCAAAAAGTCAGAGTGAGCTAGGGACACTGTGGCCATTTTCAGAGGAGGAAACTGAGGCTCAGTGAAGTGTGGTGATGTACCCACTGTCCCTCAGTGAGGATGCTGCAGAGAGAGGGATGGACCAAGTGCATCTGTGGTTCAAAAACACAGGGCTATCCTAACCAAGGCTGTGCATGTTTCCAGCTTTTGAAGGCAGGTGGCTGACGGGGGATGAGCGTATAGCTCTGAATTCACAGAACACTGCTTTAGGAGGTGGGAAGGTGCCATGCAAGGACTGAATAAGCCTAGGGGAAGGAGAGAGTGTTTTGTAGAAGCAGTGATGTCTCCTGGACAGCAGGAAGGAAGTGGTAAGATTTCGTGGGCCCAGAGTGTTAGGACACACAGGGCACAGATGACAAAAACCTGTGTGGGGACAGAGGTGTGAGCAATGCTGCTGTAGCTGGGGGACACTGCACAATGGCCTGGCTCGGATTTTAATGCTCAAATCAATACCTAGCTGGGGTGCCTGAGCTTGTGCAAGCATAGAAATCACATGTGAGGCCATTGACTATAAAGCAGCTTGCTGGGTCCATTAGGTTTGGGGCACAGCTGGGGAGTCTGCGTTTTAATAGGCTCCCCGACTGCTTCTGAGGAGGTCCTGTGGACCACACTTTAAGAAATGTGGCTATTTATGATGAAAAACCACTGAAAGTTTTAGAAAAGAGACACATTTAAGAATGTGGGCGTAGAGTACTACTCAGCCATCAAAAGGCTGGATGGACCTGCAGACCATTCTCCTAGGTGAAGCATTGTAAGAAGCATTATAAAGAATGGAAAAACATTATAAGAATGGAGAAACAAGCGCACCACATACTTACTGTTAAACTGGAATGAACCTGACCAGCACTCACGTGCACAGATGGAAGTAAAACGCAACAGAAAATCAAGGCCGTGGGGTGGGTGAAATCACACCTTATGGGTACAATATACATTATCTGGGTGATGGGCGCACTAACAACTTTGACTCTGGCAGTATGAAAGAAACCCAGGTAACCAAGACATTTGTCATCCTGTAATATTGTGAAATAAAAAAGAAATAAAAAATGTGGGCACATCTATGTTTTATAAAATTTCCCTCAGAGGCTTGAAGGATGACCGGGAACAGGAGAGCTGAGGTTCAGTGACTCAGCCCAGCCAGGGCAGCTGAAGAGGCTGGGGCTTCCATGGAAGCTCTGGGCAGTTCTGTCTCCTGGGACTCTTTATTGACTAGAGTCATGACCCACTGGATGGGACTGTGATAGCGTGCAGAGCCACACCTGCTGGGAGGAAAAAAAACTCCGCATTAACAACAGGAAGGAAACCTTCCCTGGCACCAAACAAGCTTGACACGTAAGCCGTGTATGACTCAATCTGAAATGTTTTGAATAAACAGAGTTGTTTAACTTCCATGACCTTTTGGGGGTATAGATGTTGTCAATGGACACAGCAGGTGGGATGCCAAATGCGGCTGTGCACCCCCACGTAAAGGGATGGAATAGGTGGTATTCATTCATTCATCACTTACAGAGAACATACGAGGTAGATAGAAACAGTGGCAAAGGTAAAAGTGGCTGGTCCCCAGGGAGTGGAAGTGATAGAACAGCGAGTAACACAAGTAAGGACGCAACCAAGTTCTCAGAGAGGCCTGTGGAAAAGTCTGGAAGTATTCAGAGGCAGGAGCGATGGCTTCTAGCTGGGATGATCCACTGGGCAGTGGGCCTTGGAAGAGGGATAGAGTGTCCCTACGGAGATTAGATCAGGAAGAGTTTTCTAGGTGAGAAAGTAGCTTGAGGGGTAACTGGAGACAGCCAGTTGGGGATTGAAAACGCAGGACATATAAACTGAAGCTTAAGGTTTGTAAATGGATAAAGGATTGGAAACAACACTAACAAGGAAAGCAAACTACATTTACTGAGCTTTGGTCATGTACCAGGAATGCAAGAAGTGTCTTGAATATATTGACTCCTAGTGTCGCAGTAACCCCATAGAGTGGCTCCGAATAATAGGCTAATGAGCTGACTGTCTTCCCTGGGACAGTGATCTCAGATCGTGCTGCCCTGACCCGTATTCTGTGCAGGTGCTACAGAGGGGCACTGAGAGGTGAGAAAGAGAGTCCGGGGGGCAAAGACTCCCCCAACCAAAGTCTAAACTGTTTTCATCTGTTTTACTATTTATGCTTTTATATAGTTTTTATTTAGGGAAAGTGTTACTTGCTTAATTTTTCTTAAGTCTGAAATTTACTTCCAGTGGTGGAATGTCGTGATAACAGTTGAATACATAAACACAAGATTAATTTGGGAGTTTGAGTAGGATTGCATAAGACAGAAAGTCAGTTTAAGAGTTGTTTAAGGCCGGGCGCAATGGCTTATGTGTGTAATCCTAACACAACACTACGGGAGGCCGAGGCAGGTGGATGCTTGAGCTCAGGAGTTCAAGACCAGCCTGAGCAAGAGTGAGACCCTTTTTCTACTGAAAAATTGCAAAAGCTATGCAGATGTAGTAGTCCCAGGTATTTGGGGGGGGGGGCTGAGACAAGAGAATCACTTGACACCAAGCGTTTGAGGTTGCTGTGAGCTATGAGGATGTCATGGCATTGATCTAGGGTGACAGAGTGAGATTCCACCTCAAACAAAAACGAAAAAAAAGACTAGAGAAAAACACAATTGTCAAGTTATGGGGAGGAAAAAGAGGAGGGGAAAGAAAGAGGAAAGGAAGGGACAGTGTACCCTCTGACCTAATGGGCACAGTGCACCTGGAGCCAAATGAGCACACCTCCTGCTTGAAGGGCTCAACTCTAACTTGGGCTTTACCTAACAAATGTAAATAAAATAACCTAATAACGTGGACCCTCAGATGAATCTGAAATTAAAAAAACAAAAAAAAAAAAAACAAAAGTTGTCTATATACCCCGGGTAAGAGACAGTGGAACCCAGTGCACAGGCAGTGATGGCAGCTCTGCTGAGGGCGAGGGGGAGGTAGGGAGGGTCCCAGAGCTGAGGGGTAGGTGGCTCCAGATGACTTGGGAACTGGGTGGGGAGAGCAGTGGAGGACGGAGGAGGACAGGATGGCTCTAAAGTGAGCAGAGCAAATCAGGCTCATGGGATGAAGGAAGGAGCTCAGGTTGGGCTGTAGCCAGGTTCTGTCTTACCATCTTCTTTCTGCACATAGGAGTCTGCTTTTCCCTCTGGGAAGGACTCTGCTGGGTTATTGTACACCCAGCACAATCCAGTGAAGTAAGTGAAGTAAGACCTTGATAAATCTGTACTGATCTAATTTGCCTATCCTCATGACATCATCTCAAGTTCAAGTTGAGACATGGTGGAGACAGAATGCACCTTTGCTTTGACTTTAAGTAGATGGAGGGAATGTGACACGCTCCCAGCCAGCTCTTGGGGAATGAATTCATAACTCACATAACTCAGAGTGATACAGCAGAGAAAGCAATGGTTTTTTTTTTTTTTGCAGCTAGAACAACCCAGATTCAAATCCTACCTCGTCCATTTCAAATGTGCCTTGGAAACATTTTTCTTGGTAATTCAGCATCTGCTTTTGCAATTGTAAAATGAGGGAAATAATTATCTGTCTTCCTGAAATGTTGTGATAATACATTGTCGTAATTTGTGTAATGCTCCAGCATAATGTTTGGGTATTCAGTAAGTGCTATGCAAATATTAGCACCTGCACCCACCCACCCCACACTGCCAGAACATGCAAAAGAAATGATTCCCCCAGGTCTCTGTCTGTATCTGAGGCCATACAGCTTGATAGCTTTAAGGTGTGTTTGTGCATATGGAAGGCTGTTAGGTAAGTTAATGAGAATATCCATGATATACTCCAGTGAGTGTGAAAGTGATAAACTAACTAGTTCAGGCTGTGAGTGAGGGTTGGGCTCAGCAAAGTTCTGGGAAAAGATAAAACTATATAGTTAGAAACGAAGCACCTTCACCAAGGACATCCCATGTTATTACAGATACCATGTGGGAGATTAGAAATCAACACAGAACCGAGTTCCCTTCATAAAGGACTTGCCTTTCATTTCATATATATTCAAGATGATTAGTATACTTCAAGTGTGAGCTATTATTTTTCTTCACTTTTGTTTTTCTAGAAGGGGATGTTAGAAACATACACATCTTGATGTGATTTAAAAAAAAAAAAAGCCAGGTTCTTGATTTGAAAATAATAATTGGGAAACACTTGGAGGTGAAGTAAAATACCAAGGATTTAATACCAGTGCCATTTGTAATTTGCATAGACTACAGAAATAATCAATCTTGCATTGTTTTAACTTCAGTGAGTACACAGCAGTTGATGACTTTGCCCGAGATAATCCTTTTCAAATGTTATTTTCAATTCAAAAGTGCCTGCCGAATAATACTGCAGTTCCCTAGTGTAACAATAGTGTGCCGCCCACGGAGGGCAGAGGGTTGAAAGAGATGACAAGGGAGTGGGGAACACCTGGTATACCACCCAGGGCTCCTCATGAAGGGCTGAGGGGGCAGGTTTATACTTTAGGTTTCTCCAGGAATAGTCAAGGCTTGCCACCCTTAAAAAGGAGGGGGAACACGTTCCCCTGTTGTTTGTTACAACTGTCTTTTATTGATTTCCAAGATCCAATTGTTGTTTATTCAGAAATGTTGGGAGCTAATTATCGATTTGCTGGCAGCTTTAAACAGCCTATGGCGGGAGTATTTACACCAGGGAAATAGGCAAATACTCTACACCACCCCCACCACAGCTGTTTTGCTGGCACTGCATTGCCAATGGCACTTAGGAGACCATGGTTTTGTCTGCCCTACCATTAAAACATTAGTCAAAGAAACCTTACACTATTCTCTGTAAAGGATTTTAAGAAAATTTAACAAAATTTAAGTTGGGATTATGGCTTATTTATTTATTTAGTAAACATTTTGAGTCCCTAATAAATTCCAGGCATTATGTTCTAGACTCTTTATAATCCTTACTTTTATTAAGTTCTACAATAGCCCTATGCAGTAGACCTTGTTATCCAAAATAGAAGTGCATAAACCCGGCCTCTGATAGCTTGAGAAATTTGCCCATGAACTTCATAGGGTCTAAGTAGCCAACTTAGAATTGAAACCCAGTTCTGAGTAAACACATACCTTCCAGCAGGACCGGAGATGATCTTGAGTAGAGTTTGTTTTTATTGAGATGTCTCTGAAAAAGCAAAGGAGTCTAGGGCCATTCTACCTGTGTTTCTGAACTTCTGATTTCCCTTGATTCTTGAAAATGAAGAAAAGGAACAGCCCCTCCTCCTTGAGTGTCTCACTCAGAGGCGGTGAAACCTGTAGCCTCAGACTCTGCTTCCCTGGGAAAGTACAGCTCAATTCTGCCCTGACCATTTTGATGAGTTATTTCTACATTTTGACAGATTTTTCTCAGAGTATGATCTACTCTGAAGAGCGATAACATCCCAGATGGCATCTTCAATGAGGTATCTGAATGGCCGTTAATTCTGAGTCAATGTGATTCCTCAGAGCGAGCTGTGTGTTTGCAGAGTGCATGTGTGGGTGTTCCCAACAGGGAGCGTGCACAATTTAAGGAGGAGAGATTCAGAGATCCTTTGAGAAAGCAGCTGTTTTCTTGGGATGGAAAACAGCAGGATGGAAAGGGTAGAATGGCGAATGTGAGTTATCTTGTACTTCGTGACACCCGCTGAATCCCAAAGGCAGAAACTGAGGAACGAAGGTGTAATCATTTTTTCCCTTATGCCTTCTCTTCGGTCCAACTACCTTTTTGAGCATTAACGGCACTGTGTCACGTGTAAGGATAGAGTAGTAAAAAAGGCACAGCAGTCCCTGTCCTTAGGAAGTTGCTAAAAGGGGAACACAGTTATCAAACTAATTTTTACACACATAATTACTTAATTTCAACTGTATTAAGTGCTCCCATGGAGAATGGGGTGATGGTACAGGAGCAAATGATAGGTTATGTCACCTAGGCTCAGATGAGCAGGAGGGGTTTCCTCCAGGAGATGATATTTAGCTGGGATTTGAAGGAGGAGGTTTGGCCAGAGGAGGTTTGGCCAGATGGAGAGACAGAAGCAAAGGGCTCCAAGAAGAGGAGGGCATGAGTTAGAAAAGCCCTGGGGTGTTCAGGAAGGTGGGGGAGCAAACATGAGAGGTGCAGAGTGAGGGAAGAAGAGAAGTGGGAAGGTGAAAAACAAGGCCTAAGCTAGGGTCAGTCCTGGGCAGCCCGGAGGGACCTTCATCCTAAACTCAAATAATCAGGAGCAGCATGTTGAATATGTTGAAAAAAGAAACAGGGTAGGAACATGCGAAGATCCTGGATTCTTGAACTCACTCCATTCACTCATCAAGTCTTAGACATCCCTTAAGGCAGCGGTTCTCACCCTGTGAATTGCGACCCCTTTGTAACAATGAAAATACATTGCAGCATTAGGAAGGTTGAGAACCACTGCCTTAAGGTCTCTGTGGTCTGCCCACAACATCCTGTAAGGGAGGGATGTGCAGAGATGTATGAGCTGCCAAACAACAGGGGAATATAAAATTTTGGGAGAAGAACTTACAATGGTTTTGCTGGTGCCTGATTTCTTTTTGTCTTAAATTGCATGACACACAGAAGCTGATATTCGTTGCCTTCCAACTGGCCCTCACCTATTATGTGTTTGGGGGGATTCATTACACTACTGTTACTGAAGAGGCCTGGAACTTCTTTTTCCCTCCTATGCCTTCCACTTAGAAGATTTCAATTGTGGCTTTTCTTCTAGAGGAAGCAAGAGTCTCTGATTGTGGAGGGGATAATGAGTCTTCACAGTCCACCCAGGGTATGAATTCACTCAACAGTCGTGCGTTAGTGCCATCTCTACACACTGATCTGTGCCAGCCCCGAGGACTGAGAGATGAAGAGGATGCTCCTTGTCCCCAGTGAAATGCAAAGACATGAATGCAGTGATAAAGGGAAACATGAGATCCAGGGGAAGCAGATAGGAGAAAATAAGTTAGTCTTAGAGGCTTTTTTGAAGAACTGATTGCTGCAATGAAGCTTAATTCAGGAGCAGTAGTTGACCATAGAAAAAGAGGCAGATGATTGGGAAAGGGGACTGCTTCAGCCTCTGGTGTCCAGATGTCTACTGAAGCACATTCTGTGAATCTTTTTCTTCTTTTTAAGAGATAGGGTCTTGCTATATTGTCCAGGCTGGACTTGAGTTCCTGGGCTCACACCATCTCCCACCATAGCCTTCTGAGTACTGGGACTACAGGCACAAACCACCAGGCCCCGTTGCTCTGAGTCTTCATATTTTTCTTTTCCCCAAGAGTGTCAGTTTCAGAAGAGCACAACCTTTCTTCATGGTTGTACTTCAAGGCAGTGTGTCATTAACATAGTGAAAGCAATTTTTGAATCGCATAGAACCTGATTTGGTTCCTACCTTTTCCCCTAGCTATATGACCTTGGACAAAGTGTATAACCCAAGCAGCTTTGTGTTTTTCACCTGTGCAGTGGAAAAGCAGGGTTGGTGAGTGCTCAGTTATTTGAGATTGCCTAGGCAAAGGACCCACCACAAGAAGACACTCAATGGTTATTGAAATGAACTGAGGTCGTCTGATGATCCATTATCCAGCTGGTACTTACGTTCTCAAATTTTTCTTCCATGTTTCTGATTGTGTGATCATGGGTCACAGATTGAACATGACTTTGTGAATGGCTTTAGTATCAGAACCAACCTTGAAGCTTCATCTATAAATGGAAGAGCTCTGCTTGTGGGACCTTCTCCCTTTAAAATCTGAAGATTCTTGTTCAAAGACAACACTAGTGTATGAAACCACAGGCTGCTCCTTCCAGGAGAGAAGCAAATCCATGTGGTCAGAGGACAAGAGGGAAGCAGCTACTGGGTTGTTGTTAACATTTTTGGGGGGAGGAGGCTTCATTGTAACATGGGCAATCTTCACTTCGCCCTGTATTATTTTTTGCCCTCAGTTATGTTTTTTAAATTCTCTTTCTAAACATTAGACATTTACCATAATTATCTACAGGAAAGCGTTCAGGTCACTTCTTTAACTGGTAATTGATTTGGGGATGTGTTTTATAAACTTGAATTCTTATACTTGTACCATAACACAATTTATTTCATTGTATGAGGAAACTATTACTATTAAGGTATACTATTGTTATGTATATAACTAAAGAAAAAATTCTGCTAATTAAACTATGACAGTGATTTCTTATCATTTTGAGTTTTTAAAACTCATTGAAACAGCTCCATTAGACTTATTTAGAGGTAGATTTTGTCATATATAACTCATGCATTTGTTTTAAAAAGAAGGACTCCAAGGAGAACTTGAACTTTTCCTAACAAACACAATGTAACCTAATCGTATATACTCTTATATTAATCAGAAAGGAAAAAAAGTGAAATAAATTGGCTAAAGTATCCATATAACTTCTTCATCTTTGGAATCAAAATCTTTTTTTTTTTTTATTGAATCATAGCTGTGTACAATAATTCAATCATGGGGTACAGTGTGTGGGCTTGCGATACAATCGGAGATATTTTCATCCACCTGATTGACATACCATTCATGAGATTTTCTCATTTACTACGTGAAAATATTTTTGATCCGTGTTTAGAATCAAAATCTTAAGGGTCACTTTTCAACTTGGGGCTGTTACGAATAGCTGGTTTTTCCCATCCCCAAACCACTGGTTAAACAGCAATTCTTAGAAAAGTGTACTATCATATTAGCCAGGTGTTGTGGTAGGCGCCTGTAGTCCCAGTTACTTGGGAGGCTGAAGCAAGAGAATCACGTAAGCCCAGTTGGAGGTTGCTGTGAGCTGTGATGTCACAGCACTCTATCCAGAATGACAGCTTGAGACTCTGTCTCAAAAAAAAAAAAAAAGAAAGAAAAGAAGTAAAGAAAAGAAAAGTGCACCATTATTGCAATGGGGGATTTTCACCTAAGCAAAGGATCTTCCTTCTGTAATTCTCACTGCCTACGTACAGGTGATGACAGCTACATGAAGGATTCTTCCTGCCAGACCAATGGTGTTCTGATTTCAGAGAAGCTAAAATGTGAAATGAGCAAACAAACAAAAATATTATATGAGATATGTCTGAGAATTGAGGAAAAACATTCAAAATACAATTTGGAATGCACATGAAGAGTCATCAGGTGGTTTTATTCTGATCGTTAGAAACCTGGGTAATCATACGATGATGAGCCAGGAGCCATATTTTTCAACTAGAAACCTGGATAATTGTACAATGATGAGCTGGGAGCCACATTTTCAACTCCAGGATCAATATTTCACTTACCTGAAGTTAGAAAAGCTCCGTTGTGACTGCTTTATTGTTCCTGTTCAAATTCCATTCTGGACCCCAAACTCAACAGCATCACTTAACGCTGATCAAATTGCACCTTGGTGACATGCCCAGTGCCATATGACTCTTCCAAGAAAATGGGAACATTCATTTGGCAATAACAGTAACTGCAAGAGTCCATACTATACAAAGGAAAACTTTCTTTTTTTCCTCTTTGATTTTATACTTTTTCTCATCCATTTCCCCTCCTATTTCACTTTGAAAGTTGCTGCACAAATCTCTGGTGGAACCATGCCTGCCTGAAAGGCTTTTTACTCACTCTCCATTCCTACCATTTGCACTTGTCATTCATCACCTGATGGTCCAGGTAACCAAAATGACCTGCGGTGGGGGGTGCTCTGGGAACAGCTGAACCTCATGCGGTGGCCCTGAAAACTATAGGAATAGTACCTTGCATCTCCCTGCTGAGTTATCCATGGGTTTTTTATTACTAACAAGCTAACTACATGTGTTATAGCTTCCTCTCTTATTCTTTTATATATTCAGGAAATAGTTACGGGTCAAACTCTGCAGAGTTACCTGGAATAAAGGATCCTAAAGGAACTATCTCTGCCTTCTAAAAGTTCAGAATCTAGCAATAGGACATACAAAATAATTAAATAAGTCAAAATAGTGTGTGTGCCAAAACTAAGGACACAATAGGATACATATAGAGTGGTGAAAGAGGCCATGACATTGAAATAGAAATAGGAAAGGGAAGGGTTCAATCTTCAAAGGGAAAAATGAACGTGAAGTAAAAGACCACTTATTAGGTCCAGACATGAGCTTCATGGGTTTTGCTGAGGCTGAAAGATTATTGGGCTTTAAGTTTGCTTCATTGGTAAATTAGGTCTTTGGGGCTTCCTGGGATCCCTGCAAAATCATAAAGAGGGCTAAATATATTTATAGTTGTTAATTTAACTCTTTATGTCCCAAGGTCCAGAAGGCCCAACATGAAATAACTAAACCATTAAATGGCGTGGGGGAATTTTCAGAGCAAATAACTGGAAAAGTTCAGAGGTTTATGGCTTCAGTGCAAGTTTGATCCAGCAGTAGAACAATTCACCAAACACCCGTTTTGCTCCCGTGTCTCTGCTCTGCCTTCTGTGGTCCACATGAAAGTTGGCTTATCCTGACCACAGAAAATTTTCTGAGCAGCTTTTGGAGCCACTCATTGCTTCTTGCCATAAGCAAAAGATTAAATTTCCGCAGGACTTAAAAGAAAAAAAGAAATTCTTGTCTTAAGAAGATTTTCCTGAGTCATAAATTTGCCAGGAACACAATCATTGCCTGGTAGATGGGATGTATTACCCCAGATGGGGCCAACCCTTCAGCGAGCAGTGGGGCTGAGGCTGTGGGTTTCCAAGAAGGAGTGAAAGCTCAAATGAAAACGGAGTTACTGTTAGAAAGAAGGAAAAAACGTTCTCGCTTTCAGAGAACTAGCCATGTCTGTAACAGTGGTCTTCACTCAACAATGTCTTTAAGTCAAGTAAGCTTCTTGATTTAGGGCACGCTGACAAAGAAAAATAGAGTTAGTGGACTTGGGTGGTTTTTAGAGTGAAGCAGGGTTTCATTTCAAGTCACCTTATCGGGGGCATCCCAGACAAACTGGCTCTCAATCTCTGCCATGCTCCCTGGAGTAACAGTCTTAGCTATGGGCAATAGATGCCTGAAACATCCTGCCCTCACTTCTTTTCTCACGCTGTAGAAATCCTTCCCATGGTCACAGGCAGTGACAGGCCAGGTCTTCCCAAACCATCTTCCCTGACCACAAATTTCCCCTGGGGTCACTCTCTTCTGGTAAGCAACCTCTCTCCGTGTCACTCTCTTGGATCATCATAGCGTGGACCCCTGGGGGCTGTCACTGTGCCACACGTGTCAGTAACGAACCACAGACTGGAGCTGACAAGAGCCTCAGGGACCATTTAGTGGAAGCTTCTTGTTTTGCAAATGAAAGAATAGGGGTCCAGCAAGATTTGGCACAGGGAGCTAACGTCTCCCAGGTAGTCAGACGTGGAATAGAGGCTCAAACTGAGATGTTCCATGCACACCCACGTGTTCTTTCCCTTTCTAATGTGCTCCTCAGAATAGTCTGTAGTTTTCCACATTTAGCTACATCGAATGTTTCTCCAAGCTGAGAATGAGCCTTGTAATCTCATTTTGCCTTCTCGGGTACATGTCATGATTTTAAATACTTAGTAGGTACTCATCAAATATTCATTGACATTAGCTTGAGATTGGGAGACACATACCGGGTTCCTCTCCAAGGAGCCGCTCAGGGCATTTATCGATTGTGTGATCTCTATCAGCGACAACGCCATTTATATGTGGCCCTGATAATGCAGTGCTCACCGAATTATCATGGAGAGTTAATAACCTGAAGGGGGGAAGTGCCCAATGGGAGATCGGGCACACGTTGGTAACTCAATGCATTTTGTAGAAGGAATGGGAAGAAGTAGGGTTGCATGTGCCTGATCTTCTAATTGGCACCCAATTAGATGAAGTGACGTCACTGAATGGATTTTTAAAGACTTTTACGTTAAATGCATTATAGATGCACAAGACGTTGCAAAAATAGTACCTGTATCCATCCCCCAGTTTCTTCCAATGGGGGTATCTTACATAGCTATTGTGCATGATTGAAGCTGGGAAATGAATAGCGGTCCAGTGCAATATCCAGTGTACAGGTTTGATCCTGCAGTCACCAGTTTTTGCACGTCCTCCTTTTGTCTTTGTGCATCGTGAAGGCATTTTAAGCCTGAATATTTTCAATGCCGCCATCTCTGCAGAGCATGTGAGAAGACATAACATTTTAGAGTTCAAGCAAAAGTTTCCTTACTGGTCTGATATCCTCGATGGCTTCTTTCTTGTGTCCATTGCAGCCGAGGTGGCCTCAGTTCAAATGGTGGCATTTAGACAGGAGACCAAGAGTCATCAATCTCAACCTCCGTGCAGTCTGGGTGGTGTGCCACGTTCCGGAAATGAGCCAGCTGTTGAGCGTTGCTGACAGCATCCAGCATCATTTGTTTTGTAGTATGTCACTGGCATCAGCTGATGCCAGATTTATATTTGAATTGACATGAAAATGTTAATGTGGTACAGCGGAAAGATGCTTGGGCCTCGGGGTCAGGCAAGCAAGGATCTGCATCCTAACTCCCATTTAACCTGCTTGGTAGCTACTGAGCGAATCGTCTGCTCTGAGTTTCAGTCTGCTCATCTGTGAAACAGGCAAGCAGACAGAACCTTGCTGGAAGGAGTTGGGGCTTTCGGCAGGATACCTGGCTCAAGGACTGGGTAATGGAATTCTGTTTATCATTAATATCTCCTGTCACTTTCACATTTTACATGCCAATGTTTATATTTTTTCTTTTAAATTATAGACTGCCTGACAGTTTGTGTGTATTTCTCCATGCCCTTGTGAGTCTCCCGGGATCACTCGCCGAAGGTAACACAGGTAGTAAGTGAATTGCCAGATCTAATCTCCTGCCTGAGGATTTCAAATTCCGTGCTCTCCCTACTGTACCCAGTCCTCTCCCGGATGCCAAAGGGGTTGTCAAGACTCTTTTCAGGAAGGGAGCTGAAATATCTCTGGATAATTTAGGGGCAAAGGAAAGAAAACTTTCTAGTTCATAACCTGGAGTCTGAGTTTGTCCCCTTAGGAGGGCACCTGGAGCCCTTGACAGTGATATTGAGTTTCATTTTGATTCATGCTTTTTTTTTTGTGTGTGGCATAGAGAGAATATTGGTGTCCTTTCTTCTGTTCTGTGCCAAGTCATTTGCTTGGTTACCCCTTGATGGAGGATACAAGTTGGGTTTCTCTTTTCTTCTCAAAGCCAAAAGTGTGAGAGTGAAATGGTACCCAGATAATCACTTCTTAGTTTCTTTTGAGCACCTATTGTTCTAGGGTAGTTAGCAAATAGCTTGGCCAACGTTACTGGGCAGAAGACAAACAGGAGACACATATAATTATTCCTCCTGCTTAGAGACCAGAAACAACTTGCAACCCTTTGGGAAGACAATATAAGCAAAGTATCTCAAGAATGGAAGAAAAAGTATCCAATGTACTCAGGCCTACTATGAAGC
>CAUYRH010123499.1:0-26566 GCA_963574655.1 Perodicticus potto
TTAAATTGGGAATCTTTTCCCCATTGAATATTTTTAATTGGCTTGTCAAAGATCAAATAATGGTAAGTAGCTAGGTTCATCTCTTGGTTCTCTATTCTGTTCCATACATCTACCTCTCTCCTTTTGTGCCAGTACCATGCTGTTTTGATCACTATCGATTTATAGTATAGTTTGAGGTCTGGTAGTGTGATTCCTCCTGCTTTGTTTTTATTTCTGAGTAATGTCTTGGCTATTTGAAGTTTTTTCTGATTCCATATAAAACAAAGTATTATTTTTTAGAGATCTTTAAAGCATAACAGTGGAGCTTTAATAGGGATTGCATTAAAATTGTATATTGCTTTGGGTAGTATGGACATTTTAACAATGTTGATTCTTCCCAGCCATGAGCATGGTATGTTTTTCAATTTGTTAACATCTTCAGCTATTTCTTTTCTTGGAGTTTCATAGTTCTCTTTATAGAGATCTTTCACGTCCTTTGTTAGGTAAACTCCCAAATATTTGATCTTCTTTGGCACTACTGTGAATGGAATAGAGTCCTTGACTGTTTTTTCAGCTTGACTATTGTTGGTATATATAAAGGCTACAGATTTATGAATGTTGATTTTGTAACCTGAGACACTGCTGTATTCCTTGATCACTTCTAAGAGTTTGTAGTAGAATCCCTGGTGTTTTCCAGGTATACAATCATATCATCTGCGAAGAGTGAAAGTTTGATCTCTTCTGACCCTATATGGATATCCTTGATTGCCTTTTCTTCCCTTATTGTGATGGCTAAGACTTCCATTACAATGTTAAAAAGCAGTGGAGACAATGGGCAACCATGCCTGGTTCCTGATCTGAGTGGAAATAATTTCTATTTAACTCCATACAATATTGGCTGTGGGTTTGCTATAAATGACCTCTATCAGTTTAAGAAATGTCCCTTCTATACCAATTTTCTTAAGTGTTCTGATCATGAAGGGATGCTGGATATTATCAAAAGCTTTTCCTGCATCAATTGAGAGAATCACATGGCCTTTGTCTTTAATTTGTTTATGTGCTGCATTATACTTATAGATTTACGTATATTGAACCAGCCTTGAGATCCTCGGATAAAACCCACTTGGTCATGGTGTATAATTTGTTTGATGTGTTGCTGGATTCTGTTGGTTAGAATCTGATTGAATATTTTTGCATCAATATTCATTAGTGATATTGATCTATAATTTTCTTTTCTTATTGGGTCTTTTCCTGGTTTGGGGATCAAGGTGATGTTTGCTTCATAGACTGTGTTGGGTAGTATTCTTTCTTTTTCTATATTTTGGAAAAAGTTGAGTAATATACATACTAGTTCCTCTTTAAAGGTTTAGTAGAATTCTGATGTGAAGCCATCTAGTCTCAGGGTTTTCTTTTTAGGGAGATTTTGTATAGTTGATTCCATTTCAGAACTTGATATAGGCTTGTTCAACATTTCCACTTGATTCTGGCTAAGTCTTGGAAGGTGGCATGTTTCCAAGTATTAGTCAATTTCCTTCAGATTTTCATATTTCTGAGAATAAAGTTTCTTGTAATGTTCATTAAGGATTTTTTGAATTTCTGAGGAGTCTGTTGTTATTTCATCATTACCATTTCTGATTGTAGAAATGAGAGATTTTACTCATTTTTTCCTGATTAGGTTAGCCAAAGGTTTATCTATTTTATTGACCTTCTCAAAAAACCAACTTTTTGATTTATTGATCTGTTGTAATAATTCTTTTGTTTTCCATTTAATTTAATTCTGCTCTAATTTTGGTTATTTCTTCTGCTGGGTTGGGATTGGAATGTTATTCCTTTTCCAGTTGCTTGAGATGTCCCATTAAGTTGTTAACTTCCTCTCTTTCTGTTCTTTTGAGGAAGGCTTGCAGTGCTATGCCTTTGCAGTATCCCAGAGGTTCTGATAATTCATATCTTCATTATCATTTTATTCCAAAAATTTGGTACTTTCCTTCTTAATCTCATCCATGACCCAGCTATCATTCAGCATAAGGTTATTTAGCTTCCATGTTTTGTATGAGTATATAGATTCCTGTTGTTACTGAGTTCAACTTTTACTGATGGTCCAAGAAGATGCAAGGAATAATTTCTAATCTTTTAAATTTGCTGATGTTAGACTTGTGACCTAAGATGTGACTGAATTTGGATTATGTTCCGTGCGCTGATGAGAAGAATGTGTATTCAGTTTTGTTAGGATGAAATGTTCTGTAGATGTCTGTTAAATTCACATGTTGAATGGTTAAGTTTAAATCTAAAATTTCTTCGCTTAGCTTCTTATTGGAGGATCTATGCAGCACTGCCAAAGAAGTGTTCAAATCTCTGACTATTATGGATCTGGAGGAAATCAAGTTGCTCATGTCTGTTAAGAGTCTCTCTTATAAACTGAGGTGCATTCTGGTTGGGTGCATAAATATTAATAAGTGAAATCTCATCATGTTGAGTGTTACCCTTAACAAATATGAAGTGACCATCCCTATCTTTCCTTACTTTTCTTGGTTTAAAACTATTGTATCTGCAAATAAAAGTGCAACACCTGATTTTTTCTGATTTCCATTTGCCTGAAATATAGATGACCATCCCTTCACCCTGAGTCTATCTTTATCTTTTAAGGTAAGATGAGATTCTTGTATGTAGCAGATAACTGGCCTGAGTTTTTGTATCTAGTCAGCCAACCTGTGCATTTTTAGAGGACAATTTTAGCCATTCACATTAATTGTAAATATTGATAAGCCTGGTAGAATTTTGGGTATCGAGTTTTTCGGAAGTCCAGTGGACATTTTTAATCTTTTTGCCACTGTGGAAGTTGGAATTTGATCAAAAGTTTCTGAGTGAGTTTACTTTTGTGGTGGAAGATTACACTGGTCATTATGGAGGATAGGTGTGAGACTATCCTGGAGAGCTGGTTTAGTTATGGCAACTTTCTTCAACATGTGAATGTCATTAAAGTATTTAATTTCTCCATCATAAATGACACTCAGTTTAGTTGGACACGGGATCCTGGGTTGAAAGTTACTTTGTTTTAGGAAATTAAAAATCGATAACCACCATCTTCTAGCTTGAAAGGTTTCAGCAGAGAGATCTGCTGCCATTCTAATATTCTTCCCCTTGTAGGTCAGAATTTTCTCCTTCATATTAACTTTAGTGAAGTTAATTATGATGTGTCTGGGGGTTGTCTTATTCAGGAGGAGACGTACTGGAGTTCTGAAACTGTCTGCTATCTGAATTTCAGAATCTCTTGGCATGTCTGGAAAGTTCTCCTTCATAATCTCATGAAAAAGGGTCTCTGTGCTTTGTGAAGCAACTTCGTTGTTTTCAGAAATTCCTATAAGGCAAATATTAGTTTTCTTTGAATTATCCCACAGCTCTTTGAGAGAATGATCCATTTTTGCTCTCCATTTCTCTTCCACTTTGAGCACTTGAAGCGTTCAAAAGCTTTGTCTTCAACATCAGAAATCCTTTCTTCTGCTTGCTCCATTCTGTTACTGAGGGATTCTACTGTATTTCTCAGATATTTGAGGGCTGCAATTTCTCGTCTCAGTGAGTCAAAAATCTTTGGTGATTTTGTCTTTCATTGAATTCTTGTGACAACTTTTGAATTGCTCCTTGAATTTCTAATTCCAACTTTACCTCCATTCTATTAATTATTTGTAATCCAAATTCTGAATTCAATTTCTGACATCTCAGCCATTTGTGGGATCTTCACTTGTATCTGCCATATTGTTTCTTGGGGGAGTTGATCTACTCTGGTTATTCATATTACTAGAGTTTTCCCGCTGATTCCACCCCATGATTATTTTACACCATTTGGCTAGATGAGCAGATAAGGTGAAGTTGGGTTGGGGGCTCTTGTAGTAGTGATTAACCAGCCCTTTACCCAAGAGCTGTGACTGGTGTCTGTATCTTTTCCCCTAGAGCTTTACAAAGGACCTGTACGGTGCCACGGCCTGAGACCCTGGGGACTTACTTGGTGTGGTGGGGCTAAGTGGTGCTGTCTTGTTTTCAGCTGGTTTCTGTCCTATCCTAGTGAATTAGTTACTCTGGCTTGAAGTCTTAGCTGTGGAGAAATACCAGCAATTAAGTGACTCCACCCCCCCCCCCAGGGAATAACTGGAAAAGGAAAATCCAACCTTCCCACAATCACACACCCAGTCCCTTGGATAGTTCTCAGGTGATTGGTCCAGTCTAAGAGATCCAAATCAATTGTCCCAGTCAGCACCCAGTCTCAAGTGAGGGAGTTCAAAAGGTCTCTGGCAACTAGATAGCAGGGGTCTGCTGGCAGCTCGAGTATGACTTTTTCTGGTGCTCCGTGGAGTCAGAAGGACACCCACCCTCCCAGCAAATGAATTAGTCTGGGAAGGTTGATGCCTCCTTCCCCACCTTGCACCTCTGTTACACCCAGTCACTGGTAACCCTGCAAGGGCTATAACCCAGTTCCCTCCAGTGAGCAGATGCTCCAGGGGTTTGAGCCTGCCTGAGTCACAGAGAGATCTCATGTCTCCTCAGGCCTCCACACTCTGCCACCATCCGGCAGGGGAACCCGAGGCCTGACAACCTCAGGTGGTTAATGGAAGCTGGGGCAGTTTGCTCAGTTCCAGCCCTGCCCCTGATTGATGTTGCTGACACTCATATTTGTGCAGAATTTGTGATTCTGTCCTGCCTATATTCCCCTGTGGACCAGGTGCTGTTTGAGTTCACAGAAACTGTGACTCAGCCCTGGGCTGTGCTGCTGCCCAGAGCTGGTGTTTCTGTTTCCCCTGTGGTCTGTGTTGGGGGGGTTTGGCTTACACTCTGTTCAGAGTTCTAGCCTTGGCCTGGCTGCCCTTGTCTCAGTTATGATCCCCTGAGGGCTGGGTGTTTCTTAGGCTAACTAGAGCAGGCCTTGGTGTGAGAGTGGAGGGGAGTGCTGGGAGGTAGAAAATATATATAGTTTTATGCCTGGCAGGAGAGTGCCATGGCATTCTAGTTGGGGAAGGAGGTCCGGTTTTTAGAGGGTCTGTTCCATGGGATAAAGTGGGAGGACGTTTGAACTCTGCTGGCTTGTTGGGAGAAAGTATACAGTGAGCTGTTCTCATGGGGGAGGGGACTTCTGTCCACTTGGTGATAGATTTTATACCTTTGTTTGTATCCTTGGGGTTATAGCTCGCCTCAGCAGGATTGATGTGCATTCTTCAACCTTCTGTTTTGGTTCAGCTCCAAACCATCAGCTTACTTGCTAAACTTCTGTCCTTTAACTCTCCTTCTGGACGGGAGCCTCTGTGGAAAGCTAGCTCCAGTCGGCCATCTTGCCTCCTGGCTCACATTATTTTTGAGAGAATATTTGCCCTGCCTCTAAGCCTGGAAAAACCGCAGTTTGTCAGTTTTTCTATCAATTAAACAGAACAGGGTGTCCCCTGAAAAAAAGGAGCTAGCTCAGCTTGCAACTCCATTTCAAAAGCGTTTTTCCTTGAGACATCATCCTTTGATATGCATAAGTACTTTTATGCATGCCCCTCAATTCGTCACACAAAATATTAAGAAGATGTGTGCCCAAGGGTGTCATTTCATAAACTGAGTAATTTTTACTGCTTTATCAAGGACTCTCTTCAGTGAACTTGGCTTATTCTATTTATCTTTCCACTTTTAAATACAGTTTGGTGCCACTACCTTGATTAGTGTTATGGCGAGAAGCAGCACTTTTATCCATGATTATTTTTGCACCATAGGTGGAAATTTTACATATAGAACAAAAGCAAGTGATGTTTTAGCATTGCTATAAAAATAGTTTTGGCCTTGCAAATCTGGGTACCCTTGAAAGCATCTCAGGGAGCTCTAAGAGAATTCCTGTCCTTAGGCAAGCCACTTAACCTCCTTGAAATAGGAATGACAGGAATAAAGCTGTTTGGAGAATTAAATATTGTTCAATGTGAAATAATGCATGTAAAGCACTTAGTAGAGTGCCTGGTATACAATAAGTATTCAGTAAGTGTTAGCTATCACCATTAATCTACAGATATTGTGAGGGCATTGCTATCATTTATACTCGTAGTAATGATACTTTCATTTTGCTCCACAAATTCATTCCTCTTGTAGATACTTTAATTAATTGCCTCATCTGTTCCCTCTGCAGCCTCTCTCTTTACTCCAGGAGGATAGACTCACAAGTGCAACTGAGCTGGCTCTGTCATGCCTTCACAGTGACCCCCTCCCTTCCATTCCTGGGAAGAAACATGATTCCATTAGAGACAGTTCTGGCTGTTGGTGTTTGATCTGCTTGAGACTCTGTTTACTGATCTGTAAAGTGGGAATAATACTAGTCCTTTCATTTTTGTTTTTGTGAGGATTAACCAAAATATTTGCAAGTAACTAACAGAGAGCCTAGCTTATAACATGTGTTCAGTACATGTTAGTTTGCCTCCTTTCCTCTTTTCTCATATTCTTTTAGCAAGTCTTTTTTCTTTTCCTTGCCCTCTCTAATCCATCTAGGCCATTGTCATGGAATGAAGCTGCTTTGTGCAGTACTTCTCATTTGTTAAATCAGTGCCCAATTCACACAAGCCAAGTGTTCATGATGTGACACCTGATTGAAATAGCCCTCATTTCTCTGTTAAGAGTAGAAGAGCTAGGACACAAAGTTAGCCTTAAGAAATATTTATTTATTTATTTATTTATTTATTTATTTATTTTTGAGATAGTGCCTCACTTTGTCGCCCTGGATAGAGTGCTGTGACACTGTCATAGCTCACGGCAAACTCCAGATCCCTCTTGGGCTCAAGTGATCCTCCTGTTCAGCCTCACGAATTGCTGGGACTACACGTGTGCACCACAATGCCTGGCTAATTTTTCTGTTTCTAGTAGAGATGGGGGTCTCTCTTTTGCTCAGGCCTATGTCAAACTCTTGAGCTCAAGCGATCCTCCTGCCTGGGCCTCCCAGAGTGCTAGTATTACTAGCACCCAGCCAAGAACTACAGTCTTGCAGTTGAGGTTTTGGACATCACCTGTTGAAACAGCCTTCCATGTCTCCATGACCTTTACTGTCCCACTGAATGGAAGGCCAATCTCCTTGATACAGCCACCTAAGGCCCTCTTCCATGTGGCCCCTCACTGTTCCTCTGTGCTGGACAAACTGAGTTCCCCCCCCACCCCCGCCTCTGAACTCTCCAGCTCCTGGCTTCCATGGCCCTGCTTGCCAGTCTCCTCTGCTTGAAATGCCCTTCTCCTCTTCTCCCCACCCACAGCTTACCCACAACTGCATGGTCTCTGTGGCCCTGCTGCTGGAAGCACTTTCCTTCTCCCCGCCCTTCTAACTTCCCTCCTATATTTCTTAGGGGACTCACATGTTCTAGACAGGCTCATGGCTATTTCTGAGTGTCTTGGTCCTCTCAATTAGGCTAATCCTCCCCAGGAAAATTCACTTCCCTCCCAACCACAGTAGGTCATATGAGGGCCTCACATAAGCAATTGCTCCTTGACATGTTTGTCCATGGATACGTGAAAATAAGGGTTTTTTTTGAGACAGTTGCTCAGGCTGGAGTACTGTGGTATGTCGACTGCTGATCTGTTTTAGGCCTGAAACTGAGCGAGAAGGCCCACAAGAGAGAAATGAGCTGGAATCTGATCTGTCTCTTGGTTTTTGTGAGTACAGGAATAGGGTGCCCAGAGTCCCTTCTAGGCATGGGGGACAGGCAGGTGGCTGGGAGCTGAGTGAGGAGCCAGCTGTGTCACTTGTCACTCCTCCCCAATAGCCACACTGCTTTGGGCTGACGTGCCTGTGTGTGTTGTGCCTCTCCTCCTTTTCTTAGCCCAGGAACCTGCTATTTATCCTCTAAGACCCTGTGCTAAAGTTAATTCTTCTTTCTTGATTGATTCCAATGGCCCTGGTAGATTTTTTCCCCTGTGTGTTCCTATCTACCTGCAATAGTATATGATGGTAAAATAAGCCATGAACATTATTGTCTTTGTACTTGGACTGTGAGGCCTTAGATGCAGGGCCATGTTTTATGCTTTTTTTTTTTTTTACATCTCCAGAGCTTAGCAAAGGGCACATCAGCTAGAAGGTGTTCGCCATCAGTTGAATGAATGGGGTTCAGCCTTTTTTGGCCCAAGTATAGTTGTTATAAGATGAAAAACCATCTGTCTGGAACTTGTTCATTAGATTATTTGGCTATCTATAGTTTTGTGAATATGTCTTTACATTCTCTTTTAGCATTTAGAAAATTCTTTTAAAAACCATCAGTTTGTTTTAATCAGGTTGCAGTGGGGTCCCCCTCCCTGACCAAAAGTGGTAGATTATAGATTCTCCCCCTGCCCTCCAACAAGGAAAGTTCCAGGTGCTAGCATGGTGTTGACAGCCGGGATTAAGGTGCGTGAACCCCAAGAAGAGCTGTGGGCTGCTCTTTTTCATATCACAGTCTTAGAGTTTATGAAATTTGTCTTTTTCTTCTCAAAGCAATCCTCTTATAATTGGTGTTACAGGCAAGCAGTGCCTTTTAGTATCCTGAGTGGGAGCATGTTTGCTCTAAGAAACTCTTTCAACTTCTGATTGGGAGAGAGAACTCCCAGCAAGTCCATTTATCATATGACTAGAGGAAGTGAAAGGCAATCCTTTTTAAAATGTGAGTTATGGAGAGTTGTAATGTGCCATTTATCTATGTCGACTGTGGAAAGGAAGAATGCCAGGGAAAGTTTATGACTACAACAGTGCCCTCTGCATTGTGGTTAGGACTTTAGTTTCCACATCTCATTCTGGAGCACAGTAGCATTCGAACATGGTGAATTTTGATGAGATCTCTGATTAAACACCAAGAGCTGCTTATAAACATGGAGTAAGCATTTGAGTTCACTTAATTATTAGTTTTCTTAAACTCACCTTGGTTGCATGTTTAATATCTAACATTTTCAAAGAGCATTTTCTTAGAAGAAAGCTAAACAACTCTGGAAATCAGAAGCAATCTAGAACTCTCAACTAGGCAGGTACATTTTAGCATTTTCCACAGAAGGATAAAGTCAATGCAGTCAACCGTAAATTTGAAAAGCTTGACTAAAAAATGAAATGGAAGAATTTCTACATTTCTTTTCCTCCCCAACAAAATGGCATTGCCATCAGCCCTTCATCAAATCTTCAGTGAATGGAACAAATGGCACTATTTGCATTTAAACTAAGTGGATAACACATGAAATATTTAGTTCTCAGTTTTAAGGAGTCAACATAAACCACAGAGAGAAATCCATTGTCTCCAGACTTAACAACAACAACAAAAAAATCGCAGCAGCTATTACAGGAACAAACGACAATACTGTTCTAATGCATTAAGGCAAAGCCCCCTAAAGGTATTCAGGATTACAGTCCTCAAGCCAACGGACATTTATTCAGAATCCACTTATCTTTCTCCCTTACATCCTACTTATACTCTGGGGGCATGGGAAGGGTCCCTATTAAATGTTTAGCTAGTAGGTGAACATTGTAGGATCATGTGGGGATAGGAGAGGTTCTTCCAATGAAGCTTCCCCACACTTGTGTATTTCAGTTTAATTCATTTTTATCTTATGCTTTGAACAAAATTGCACCCTCCCTCTCCTATTATGGTAAACACTTAAAATTATATTTATCGAAAATTACATTCGCACAAACTTCTATTAAAAGCCAAATTCCAGGCCTAGGCTATTGACCAAATTTCATTTAAAGAAGATACTAAGTAAATTAGCTGAGCTGATTAAAAACACCATCAAAGTAGAACATTGGTGCCAACAATATTAATAGTTGAGTCATTGTTTTTTTCTTTTTTTCCAGCAGATGTTACATTAGCAGGGAGGAATGTAATAGCCATTCTCCCTTTACTTTGTGAGTAATGAGGGGGCACTACTGACCTCCTGGTGGAGATTGAGCAAGGGGTGGCAGGGTAACGTGAGAGGTGTAAGGTGGAAGATGGGGCCCAGATAAGGAGGGGTGCTGGAGAGGAAAGGAAAGGAGGGGTGGAGACTAGTGGCCAGAGGGAGTGGGGGTCAGACGCCTGGAAGGAGGGTGCTGTCCTGGCGCAATAGCGGCCACATCCCTCTGCAGCCCGTCGGGCCAGAGCCCCTGGCCACAGCCGGGAGCCAGGCAGGCGCTGGACAAACGCTCAGGGGCACTGCCGCTCGCGGCCGCCAGAGGGCGCGGCCGGAGACGGCGCGGCGGAGCCGGGGGAGGAGGGGAGCCGGCGGAGAAGGGTCAGCCGCGGCGGAGGGCGGCGGCGGCGGCGGCGCAGCTCGGGTCTCCGCGCGTCTCCGTCCCCGCGCCCAAGTAGAGCGCGCATCCTCCGCTGCCGAGATGCGGCCGTCCGCCTGCCGCGGAAGCCGCCCGGCGCTGCCGGCGCTGGTCGCGCTCCTCACCTGCTCCCTGGGTAAGTAGCGGGCGGCCCGGGCGCGCACGGGAGCGGCGTGGGCTTCGTGGGCTCCGTCTCCCGCGCCCGCGTCGGAGCAGGGAAGGAGGCTCCGGGCGGCCCGGCCCCGCTCCGCCGGCGCCCGCGTCCCGCCGTCCGGTCCCTGCCGCTCCGCGCCGGCAGCAGCGCCCTCTCGCGGCGCCCGGGTGGGACCTGGCGCCCGGGACTCGGGGCGCGCCCGCTCGGCCCCTTTTCGGTCGCCGGGTCTCCGTCGCCGCCCCGTCCGCGGACTCGGCTCCCCGCCTCCTTCCGCCGGGGGCCGAGGGCGGCGGGCGGCAGAGGAGCGCAGCGCACACCGCCACAGGAAGCGCAGAGCCACTGTGCAACTACGAGAAACTTGGGAAGGAGGACGGCGGCGGCGGCCGTCCCGCCCCGCGCGCCCGGCCCCGGGCCGGAGGCTGCACGCGAGGCCGCCCGCGGGGACGAGGGACGGCGCCCCGCTGTCCGCGCGCCCCTCTGCGAGGCCTTTGGCACATGCCCCGGCCCCAAGGGTAAGCGACCAGCTCGGCACCGGCCCTTCCCCGGACTCTGGCCGGGAAGGGAGGACAGGGGTGCCCGCTGGGCCTCAGTGTGAGCGGTTGTGGCGTGGGCGACGCCGTGGAGACGCTTCTCAAGTGGGAAGTTAGGACAGGTCTGGGCACAATGCTGGCTGGGTCTTCTGCTGCCCTAGTCCCCCGTCCCTGTTTTCCTGCCATTCTCCACACAGGGCATTTCTCCCCTTCGTCATAAAACGATGTGATAAAAGTTTTTAAAAACCCTTGTAATTGACTTTCATGATGAGGTTTGTTCAAGTTGGAAAGCTTGGGTGAAAAATTCTCCCCTTTTCCGAGTATGTAAGTATTACAGAGTTATTGTTCTCTAACCCAGGTTTACTGTGTTTCCAGCCTGTGAAAGGGCAGTAACTTCAGATTTTTAGAAATGGCAGAATGGTGCGGTTTAGGAAAAGACGCACTGCTGTTGCTAGCCCACTGCAGCCTTGACGGCCGGTTTTTATTTGGATTTAAGCTCGTCAAATAAGGACCTTATTTGCTGCTTCTGTGTACTCAGGGCATTTCCATCTAGAGGCTCTCAGTAAGTGTGGGAAAATTGAATGAGATTAGTTGGTAATTAATTGTTCACCTGCATGATTAATTAGGCAACAGTGTAATTAAAAGCATTAGGGCATCTTGGGCAAAGAAGGCTATGCCTAGTGGTGGGGAGCAGCTGCATTTGGCTAGTGATCTGCTTTTGCAGAAGAAAGAGACCTTTCTGGGTGTCAGGGCTGGGAAAATGTGAGGCTGGAGGTTTGGAAAATTGACTAGGTGACTCCTGGCTGCATCAGTTGGCTTGTTGCCTGGAAGTTTTGCAACGAACCAAAGGTGGGGGGTGGGTGGTAACTGAATTTGGCATTCTATTTATAGCATTTTATAATCCTATGCTGGGGGTATAATATTTGTATACAGTAAATGCCATTATGGGCTGAAATGCACATTTATATTGCTATCTGCATCTGCTTTTTTTTTTTTTTTTACAACCCTTAAGGAAATGTTTGTACTGTCCACATTTTGACAATACACTGAAGGACATTCGGAATGAACTAAAATGTCAACACATTTTTAAGACTATTAGCCTTGTGAAGTTGTCAGATAAGCACAATAAATAAGACAGAAAACACATTAAAAGGTCCCAGTGAGACATTTGGGCTTTGTGAATTGGCTTTCGTGGTTTGGTGTAGACAGGAGGCTGTGTTCCTCCAGGTCTGAAGTAAATCATGAGGAGCTTTTATTGAGCTCTGCTTTGATGGTGGAGGTGGGACACCAGAGATGTATAGAGATGTGGTCCCCACTCATGGTGTTCTTGGAATCTTGTTGAAACAGAGAATGTGACAGGAGTCCTGAGGCATGTGAACAATCCTGACATTTTATAAATAACATAAATATTCCTGTGTGAGATTGGTCTGACTCCATATAGTTTAGTTTCCCCACAAAATGGAGCATATATATTTACGTTTTTGGAGAAAAGTCAACATAGAAAATTTATTTTAAACCCATATGCATATACAGACAAAATTCACTACAACTTCAGTTCTATCCCATGGCCCCTGTTTCAGAATAAGATTTGTGCAAGCCTCCTGGTCAATGCTTATTAGCTGTGAACCTTTTAGTGGCTTTGAGCTTCAGTTTTCTCTAATGAAGGGGACATGGACTAGTTAGATGTAATGGAATACTGGGACTTTGCTGCTTCTTACAGTTTCAGCACATTGATACCACTATGCAGACAGATACTGCTGTCTACACATTTGCCTTTGTCCCTTCTTTCCCTAGCGAAACTCATAAAACTAGGGTTGAGGGGAAGGGTGGAAGAATGATGGCTGATAGTGGCAATGTGAAACATTTCTCAGTGGCCTTTGCAAATAGGGGTAGACAGATATTTATAGAAATTATGGTGTGGGGCTCCTGCCACACCATAAAAAGGTGGCTGGCCCAGCTGGGATGCAGGCTTTTTGGCCTTGTTTCATCCGCCTTCCCATTACCCTTTATGCAGAGCTGATGGCTGGAGCAGTGGTGGCCATCTCATGACATGAGATGACCTTGAAGATGGAAGCTAGTAGTAAGGATGGTGGAGCAGAAGGACAGAAGAACCCTGGATGCCAGATAGCTGTGGAGTGCTATGCCAGCCCTAGATTGGCTGTTTCCAAACTTGTATTGCATGGGATTATATGCAGCCAGTCCTAATCCTAATCAATAGAAGAAGCTTATCTGAACCAATGGTATTTGTAAAATAATAGGTATTAGCTCTCATTTTTTTTATATCTCTGTCTCCTCTCGTATAAGCCAAAATTGCATTTCTTAGCACCTGCCAAAATTAGGGATGATTTTTCATTCTGAGCCAGATCTTGCTCAGATTCCTTTCATTACAGTGAGTCAGATTTTAGGATACCATGTGTCAGACTTAATTCCAGGTTGTTTTGTGTTTTCTGAATTTTTTATTTTTTTAAACCCTCTGTTTATTTTGTAAGCAGCATGCAGATATAATTGGCATAGATTTTAGTCTTCTGGATGGATCATTTTTTGGCCAGGATCCCCAAGTTGGCACAGGCTCCGTTGGTCATAGACTTGACCCAGGAGAGTTTGCCTGTAGGCCACAGTCAAGCTCTGGGATGGGTGTGGGGAGGGAGGAAATACATTTGCTTCAAAGGATGTGGGGTAGGGAGATGTTCAGACCCTTTTGTTCACTTCCTCAAATGCAAACATTCTGGCTCCAGTACTTGAGCAACTCCTAATAATTGGCCTTATTTGGAGCCAAGATTTTTGCTTTTTATTAGACATATTATAAAGAAAGCAAGCATGATTGCTAGGCATAGAGGTACTCCTTCTGGGGAATTTGCAAATGTTGTATGATCTTCCTCTTGTAGCGCTATGTGTAATCCATCTTCGGCGTTACACAGATTCTTTCTTGAGGACAATATACGGGAGTCCTCTTACGGTACCGTCATCTTTCCCATGGTAAAGGAAAAGTAGTGCTGAGTGTCAGGGCCTCATTGGAGAGATGGAGGTCTCTCTGACTACCATGATTTCAAAGTTCTAGTCACTACGCGAGTCCCAAAGAAACCCCATTCAGTATAGGTGCTGATTTTCATTCCTAGAAAATGTTAATTTCAAAGTAATATTAAAAGGAAATACTACCCCAAGTCTATTATTCAAAGAGCACTGCCAGGTACCTGCTGTGTGTCCAGCCTTAGATTATTGCAGGAAGAAGACAGTTCTGTCTCTGCCCTTGTAGATCTTGCAGTCTAGAAGAGAAGATGATATCGAACAATAGTGGCACAGAACTAATTGTGGTTCTGCCAGATGTTGTGGAAGAACTATTGAGGATGTGTTGCAGAGAGATAGATGGTTTTTCCTGCTCTAGGTCAGGGGTTCCCAACAGGCAACAGTATTGCACCCCAGGGAATGTTTGTTGCTGTCTGGTGATTTTTGGGTTTTCCCAGGGGCAGGTTTGGCAGAGGGTACTACTGGCCTCTAGAGCCAGGGATACTGCTGAATGTCCTACAATGCACAGGACAGCTCCACCCACGCCATCAAATAATCAGTTATCAGGTCCAGAATGTCTATAGCCCATGGAGTAAGGCCCAAAGTAGGCTTCCTAGACCATATGACTTAGAGCTCAGACTTACAGGGGAGGCAGAAATCAGTTAAGTGGAGGGAGGAAGCGAGCATGCCTAGTGAAGGTTGGTGGTAAGGGAGTCAAGCGGAGAAAGGACAGAGGACTAGAGCAGCAGTTCTCAACCTGTAGGTCGCGACCCCTTTGTTACAATGAAAATACATGGCGACGTTAGGAGGGTTAAGAACCACTGGACTAGAGGTCTGAGAGAGGACAGTGGGGCCAGGTGCAGCAGGGTCTTGCAGACCAGGGAGCATATTTTGGGCTGTGTCATTCCAGCACCAAGAAGCATTGAGAGGGCTGGAAGGGGACAGTGCCTGATTTCACTTCCATTTTATGAGGCTTACTCTAGTCGTTCTGTGGGCCAGGAATTGGAGGGGCCATTGTGGACACAGGGGACTGTGAGGAGGCTGCTGGGGACAACCAGCTGAGGGATGATTAAGAATCTCTAAGTCTTGGTGATTAATTTGGTACAGTGGGTTGAGAGAAAGGGTGAGGGCAGGGAGGAAACACCGATTTCTGTCACTATACCCGGATAATGGAGCTGTTTACTGACTTAGGCCCTAATGGGGGAGGCCTAGAGTAAAAAAATTTTATTGTGGTTCAGTATACATCACAACATTTATTCAGTGTAATAAATTTTACGTGTATAGTTCTGTGTCTTTAAGTATTCAGACTTTTTCTGTCATGTACTTTGACTTTCATGGGGAAGTGAGGCTGAGAAGTGGTTTGGGACAGGTTGAGTTTGGAGTGCATGTGAGACTTTCAGATACCATGTCAGGTGAGCAGCTAAATGTTTGGGTCTGGGGCTCAGAGGAGAGGTCAGCTGAGGAGGTGTTTGAGGGTCCTTAGACTAGGTGTCAATTTGAGTAAATGTGTGTCTGTGTGTGTGTGTGTCTGGCTACGTTGCCCAGGCTGGACTTGAACTCCTGGGCTCAAGCAATCTTCCTAATGCAGACGGCAAATAGTTGGGACTACTGGTACGAGCCACTGAGCCCAGCTGCCTGCAGGCCAGCATTCATTCATTCCTTCATTCCTTCCTCCTTTCCTTCTCCCTCCCTCCCATCCATCCTTGATTGACAGAATAAATGTATTTAAGCTTTGATACAAAGTATGTGAATTACAAAGATTTAATAGAAGTTGGGGAAGAAAGCAGTTTTTATCTGCATGTTGTAAAGCTTCAGGTTTAAGGGGAAAAATGATGATACTGACATCATCAAATAAGATTTGAATGTATCCGAAGTATAGCAATGCCATTTTCTCTTAGAGATATAACTTATTTTCACTCCTAAAATTATATTTTATGAAAGGGAAAAGATGATATATTTTAGTTTATATCATTGCTTCCCGTAAGAAGCTGAAGACCCTTTATATATCATGTTGAATTTACCTTCTCCATGTCTTTGAGGGGGCATGTGGACAGCTCATTCTTTGCTGATGAGATGAATGAAAGGAAGTTAAATGGCCAAGCCCTGTTCAGTTCCCTTGAGCTCCTGTCTAGCCGTCCACTCCAACACAGGTCTGATGGTGGCATGCACTAGAACCAGCTAAGTGTCTTAAAGAAGCCTCTGTTTGGTAAAATACAGATTCCTGGGTTCCAGCTCCAGATTTTCTGATTCAGAAGATCTGAGAGGAGGCCTGTAGATTTGTATTTTTAACAAGGCCCCCAGGTGAGTTGTCTGTGAAGCCAGCTGGCTGAGGGAAACCTGCCTGGGCTACCCTAAGTTGGGGTAAAACCTGGAACTGTTATTGGGTGACTTTTGTGAACATTTGTACAATATAAAGATGATGGATGGTTCACTTTGCCTTTACAATGATATAGGGGCTGCTTTGGAGAGAGCAAAATACGGCATTGAGGCCTTCTCCTCATCAGTCAGGTGCTTTGTGTATTTGGGAAAGGAACTGGAAACCCCAGAACACAAATTAAGGCATCTTTCTCTGGTTCCAGCATCATTTGGCAGATTTTCAAATGCTACTGGAGGGACCAAAGTCCGTGGAGCATGAGCTTCAAAAATTAGAGCAGCGAACTGCTTGAGCAAAGGTTTTTGGACAATATACAAGGAGGTTCCTGAAGGCTCGGGCATCTCAGATTGTGTATACCATGGATTGAGTGGGACTGATAGGGGAAGATCCACTTTTTGTAATAGTTAAGATACCCAAAAGTTAATTTGTTGGTGTGACTTGACATAAGATAATAATACTTACTCAGTTCATTTTGCATGGAACTGAAGGGTCCTGGGGAGGCCAACACCTCAGATACAGAAAGACAAGGGTGCGACCCCTCTAAATGATCCTCCAAGACTTTTTTTTTTTTTTTTTTGGAGACAGAGCCTCAAGCTGTCACCCTGGATACAGTGCTGTGGCATCCACAGCTCACAGCAACCTCCAATTCCTGGGCTCAAGTGAGTCTCTTGCCTCTGCCTCCCAAGTAGCTGGGACCACAGGCACCCGCCACAATGCCCAGCCATGTTTTGGTTGCAGCCGTCATTGTTCTTTGGCCGGCCCGGGCTGGATTGGAACCCGCCAGCTCAGGTGTACGTGGCTGGCGCCTTAGCCTGTTGAGCCACAGGCGCCGAGCCAATTCTCGAAGACTTTTATTCCAATCTTAGGCGTAAGAAAACCCAGTAGAGTGGCAAGCTTCAAAGAGAGTAAAGGTTTCAAAGCAAGGAGTTTAACTCCGTGATTGAACTCATATCACATTCTATTACTGCACTTCTCATTTGCCTTTTTCTTATCACTGCTAAATGTGACTTAGGCTTGGGACAGTATGCTGTATCTAGTGAGTACTAATTTTGGTGCTCAGGACCAGCAGTGATGCCTGGCTTTTGTCCAGATTACTTTGTCCCTAGTACCTAGCACTTTTAACCCTATGCTCTATCCTACATTAATTGGAAATTGTATTGTTATAAATGAAGCCTGACAGTTGTTTGTTCACTACTATACTTGCAATTTAAAGGAATTGTACAAAGTACTGTGTATGTGTGTGTGTGTTTGGATACTTGCTCTGTGTTCCTCTTTGGGTATCGTGGACTAGATTGTGTGACTAAGGAGTTTTTTGATCCTTCCTTTGACTTGGGCTGTGGAACATGTTTGTGAAGGGTGGGTTTGAACCTTATTCCCAAAACTGTTTGAGTTGGAATTTTCTGGTTTTCGTGTCTTGAGGGATTGTTTAAGTGAGAGGCAAACCCTACCCCTGAATCAAAGAAGGAGAAGATCTTTTTCTCCTAAATGTATATGGTTATTTCCTGTTCATATTTTCCCATTTACTGCCCCTCCTGTAAATACGTTTATCCTCTGGTCCATAAAATAGATTGGTCTTCCAGATTTTGTTGCCAAGCAGAGAAGAACCTGTATTCCAAATTCCCTTTTCCTTTTGACGTGTAGCTATAGCAGGAGATGGGTTGTAGATGGAGCAAGATCAAGTTTAGCAAGTAGTGTGCTCAGAGGAGTCTTCGTGCTCCTGCTAGGCTGCGGTGGGCGGCCGGGCCTCCCCCCTTCACCACTGCTTTTTGCTGCCTGAGTCTCTTTGTTAATGTCCTGGCACCTATGGGACTGGGGCGATGGGGGATCCCTAATCTGTCCTCTAATTCTCAGCTTGCCGTGGGATGTTTCCCCTCGACATCCTCAGGATGTTGGAGTCAAATTGAACTACCCCCCAACAGCTGTCACCTCCTTTATTCTCTGCTGTGTCACTGCCGCCCCAGCTTCTTGGTCTTTCCTGGGGAACTGCTCCAGGCTGTCCCAGCCCCACCTCCCAGGCTCCTGCTCTGCTTCGCTATTTTAGTCTTACACAACCTCCAGAAAGCTTTCTTAGCCATTCATTTGAGGATGGTGTCCCCTCCTTAAACGTCTCAATCACCTATTCCTGGTCCTCAGAAAGAAGCAGGGGTCCCTGCCCTGTCATCCACTCTATCAGGAATCCTTGCCCGTCACTCCTCCACGCAGGGTCCCTGCCCTGTCACTCTTCTCAGGGGTCCCCACACTAGACATCTCCCCAGGTATCTCAGCCCCCTGCAGGCAGCAGGTCCTCTGTTCCCTGGTGTGGCAGGTGCTGCATAGTGGGGGACGTGTTCCCCAGTGTGTCTGCTCCTTTGGGGACAGTTGGTATGTCTGAGGAGGATGAAGGGGAGGCAAACCCTATCCCTGTCGCCACCGTGGGTGTGTTTGTCTCTGTCTTCTGTCCCCTTCGTTGCCATGGATCATCTTCAAAGCAGCCACTGGAAACCAGTAAACTGGCTGTGGGCGGTGTGTCCTGGAGCCTGAGGCATCCAGGACCTAGGATTTATCCTGGAAAGCTCCAGGGAGAGGGAGCTGTGGGCGGTTAGAGCTGCTGTGCTGGGGACATGTTCTGTAAGTAGGTCACAGGACAGAAAGTGGGTCCCCAAAGGCCTCCCCTCCCAGTGCAGTGGGAGGAGCGGGAGCCTGGGCTGCGTAGCTTCCAGGCGGTGTCCCTAGGAGCTGTGACTTGGGGGCAGAGCCACATGCACCAGATTTTCTCTTCTCTCTCCTGGCTTGTGAGCGGGCATGGGCACCTAGACCTAACCCTGACTCTGACCCTGACCCTGACTCTGACCCTGACCCTGACCTTGACAGACTGACAGTGTCACTGTAGCCATCAGTGTCCCCAGCTGTTGCAGTGCTAAACGCTCCATGTTGGGCTCACACACTTACTGTACCCTCAGAGGTGGGATGATTTGCACCTTAGCAGGTTTCTTACTTTTTTGTATTTTGTGCGGTTTCTGCGATAGATGTTTCTGAGAGAGTTTGGGAAGATGAATCAGGAGAACAGAAACAAAGTCAAGTTAGGAGTTAGGAGGAGGTGCAATCGTCATTCCTGCCTGGGAGTGGGGTCCCTTGCTCCCTCACTGGACCAGGGAAAGATTGTTAGTTAGCTGTTGCTCAAATGCAGTGCAATTAATTATGGGCTAGTTTTCTCGCACCCTGGGGCTTAGGCTGGCCTAGAAATCTTAGTCCCAGGTTAGTTGTAAAATTCTTGATTTATCTCCCCATATAGGTGTGCTAACACATTTGTTGGCTTGAATTATTTAAAGTTATCACGGAAAAGGTCCGATTTCTATTGCCTGCCCTGATTTGCACTTTAAATATAGTTCTCTGTTGCCATCCACCAGAATTCATGTTGAAAATAAAAAAAGGAAAATTACTTTTAAACAACAGTTTGGTGCAGAAAAGCATGATTTCCCTTCGAGTATTTCTCCAACGGCACATTAGTGTACTAAGGCCAAGTTTTCAAGAATATTTTCCCCTGCTGAATCTGGAAATTAGTATGAAAGTAAATAGCAAACATTGAGCCCCAGGTGACCAGCCCTCTGTGCACCTGTGGTTGGGAGTGGACAGGGGGGTCTGTTCCTCCCTTCTCCTCACATTTACCAGCCCGGGGCCATTGTGTTAAATTAGCAGTGGGTGCTCTTGTTAGACTTGTTGAAGGTGACAGGCAGTTTTTTACCTCCATTGCTAATTTGTCTCACTTTCTCCTTCTGAGTGCACCATATCATCTTTATTTCCTTGGAGCTAGGATTTTGTTGGGAGAGCTTCTACAAATTATTCATTATTTTTAAGATTGAATTTATTAGTGGTGTAACGTATTCTGTGCTTTCAAAATACATTTGGTTCCTTCATGGTTCTTTTGTTTTACTTAGATTATGGAAATGTACGTATGAAACCAATTGGCACTTTCTTTTTAGTGTTCATCTAATGAAGATTATCTTGCCTTATAATTTGCTGTTAGGATTGAAAGTATCTCTGCCGCATTTCTTATGTCATGCTTAAATGACATAAGAAAATGTTAATTAATGTTATATAATTTATATCATTATGGGAAAAAGGAGTTTTTAATTTCATAGCAGTGTGATGGGGAGAAATGACAGGCTCTTTTTTTTTTTTCCAAAGGATCTTTTAACTCCAAGTCTGTGTGTTTGGGGATAGAACTAGAATATAGTTGAACTTGGGCTCATTTGAGCCTTGTCTGAATAAGGAATGGTGTCTTGATTCTGATAAGTAGGATTTGTGGAATTCATTTGATTTATTGGCAGTATCTTCCCTCTATGTAATTCCTACTTTAAACAGATACATTTTCACATATTAGCTGCTTACTTATAGAAAGGTGATGCATTAGTAATTTTCGGGACCTGCACCAAATAAAGACACTTCTCCTTCACTTTAGTCTGTATTCTGAAGGCTGGGTGGCTTTCGTGTTCACGTACACTTGATGGTCATATAGCCATCTGGCCTTGCAGAAAAGTGAGGTAAAAAAGTAAATTCTGGTTATTAGATGATGTTGCTGAATCTGCTAAATTGAGAAAGTTATTTTACTGGACAAAACAGGAAATTCTAACCTGTAGGTCTTAGACAGTGTTTGGAATTAGGAATTGATTGGGGTGGGGGAGATGGAGTTTTGAATCAAAGTCATGCATTAGTTTGATCACAGTTTTCATATCCTGCAAGTTCTCAGAATGCTCTGTTTTCTGGAACTGTAGTGCTAAGCTATGTTAACATGTTGCAACCTCCCTCTGTGATATTCATTAAATAATTCTATTTTTGATATCTTCTGGAGGTTTTTAAATGTGCATATTAGCTTGGAGGCAAACAAAATAAAACACAAAACAAAACAAAAAATTTAAGTACCGGAAGCAGAATTTAAATGGCATTTGATGATAAATCTCTCCTTCTTTCTTAGTACTTGATGCATGATTTGGAATTTGCTTTTCGTGTGCGTAAAATGTAAGAAAATGGATTAGATGCTGGTAGAAATAAATTAGGGGGGCTGGGCGCCCATAGCTCAGCAGCTAGGGTGCCCACCACATACATGGGAGCTGGTGGGTTTGAATCCAGCCCGGGCCTGCCAAACAATAATGACAACTGCAACCAAAAAATAGCCAGGCGTTGTGGCGGGCGCCTGTAGTCCCAGCTACTTGGGAGGTGGAGGCAAGAGAATCACTTAAGCCCAAGAGTTGGAGGTTGCTGTGATGCTATAGCACTCTGCCCAGGGTGACAGCTTGGGACTCTGTCTATAAATAAATAAATAAATTAGGGGACATTTAGCTCCTTCCTTCTTCTGGGTTGATGCTGTCTACCAGGGGAAGCAGGTAACCCTTAATGGCACGACCCTAGGGCCATAGGGTTGCATGCATTCATTCATTCAATATTTATTGAGCTTCCCTGCGTGCCTTCTGTGCTCTTGGTGTGGGGGTAAATAAATAAAACTATATTCTTGCCCTCTGGAACTTACAACAAACTGATACATAGGTAACAAAGGTATTTAAACATAGGTGATGGCAACTGGCAGTCAGGGCTCTGGAGGATAGTGGAGCAGAGTGAGGTGGATCAGGAGGGTGTGAAGTTGGGGATTTACTGTTTTATACGAGGTGATCTCGGGCAGGCCATTTCTATCTGCTGTTATCTAAATTCCTCACGTAGAGGTTCGCCTGGATTACATTTCAGTTTCACCCTGCCTTTCAAAATGTCATTCTGGAAATGGAAACGATTAAACTATGTTAGTCATTTGGTTCTTGGTGTGAAAATGTTTTAGATTATTGCCTTTGAGCAAATGTTAATGGAGAATTTGTGGCAGTGGATGTCTGGGGGTGGAGATGGGAAAGGAATTAGAAAGGATCCAAATGGGTGAAGTTGTCTCCTGCATCTGACTCGTGTCTCCCTAACCACCCAGCGAGCCCTGCCACTGACACCTGTTCTTGCTCCATGGTGTCACCTCCCCTGACCCTTTTAGTTCATCACTGCTGTGTGGCACTGCCGTTTTTTTCTGGGAATGCTAACTGGAGGAAGCAAACTGTGCAATGCTTTCCTTTCCCCTCTTCAGGTGAAATGCCGTGTAAAGTTAAGGTATTATTTTTTGTTCTATTAAGCTAACTGTTCAGCTTATCTTTTTTCTTTGTATTTTCTAAGTGTTGTATCATGTTGCTATAATTATTTTTATTGCAGGCCTTACATGTATCTCTAGGGCTATCTTTGTCTATTATGGCCTCTGACTGAAAACTTATTAAATCATTCTAGGTAGGGAATGATTTTAATCTCCCCTCTCTTCTCCTGGTCTCATCGCCTTGGTAGGTTATGTTAGGATTTAGTGGGATTCTGTGTTTGCTGGTAGCAGTATCTGTACCACGCTGCTAACCCCACAAGCCCCTAAGAAAAAACTTGCTCCAAATTTAGCTCTGCTGCCTGCCGGGCTCTGGCAGTGATTGTGAGGGTGGGAATTTGTACTTCTTCCCTCTGGATTCTCAGGAATTCTCCTTAGCTTAAAAAGGCACCAAAATTGAGGTTTCTAAGAAGTAGTATTTTGTAGTTTGTATCTATAGACACAAATGGTACATAGATCTTAATTTGTTTGAGGTATGATTTCTTTTGCTTGGTGGCCTAAGCATGTTGGCTTTATGTTGAGGAATAATTTTAGGTCTGAGATGAAGCAAGCCAGTAATACTAGTTGGCAGCAATGCAGCTACTTAAACATGAGCAAAATACATTGTATTAAAGCATATTTCTTTCCTCATAAGAAAAACTGTTGGATGTGAGAATGAACCTGAATTGCTAATTTTAACGTAAAAATATATTTTTTTTCCAGGTTTTGCTTTGGTTTCTGAAGATGCAAAGAAAGAGGTCAAGCAGTCTCAGGTACTAATTCTAGTGGTGAGATCTACTCCTCTCTGCTGAGATTTGTTTGTGTTTTCTTGAATGGGAACTGCAGTGATTTCATTCTTCAGATGTTACCATGTTCTTTCTGTTTCTTTTGTTATATGAATTAATGTAACATTGGTCAACATACGGTTTGAAGTCCCAACACCTACCTGTAGGTAGACTTGTTTAAATGGAAATTCCTTGAGGCAGAGCCACTAGGATTTTTTTTTTTTTGAGACAGAGGCTCTCCCTGTTGCCCCGAGTAGAGTGCTGAGGTGTCACAGCTCACAGCAACCTCAAACTTCTGGACTCAAACAATACTCTTGCCTCAACCCCCAAGTAGCTGGGACTATAGGCACCTGCCACAGGTATCTGGCTAGTTTTTCGGTTTTTAGGAGAGATGGGGTCTTGCTCAGGCTGGCCTCGAACACTGCAGCTCAAAGCGATCCACCCACCTCAGCCTCCTGCTAGGATTACAGGCCAAGATCCACTAGGTTTTAAAGTCCTTATAAGAAAAAAGGTATATTGACATAGTGTTAGCCATTTTAGCAGTCATGCTTGGATACCATAGTTTCCCCTAGTCTCGTTTCCTAATCTAAGGCTTAATTTTCTGAGTCTATGAAAGGATTTTGCTGTCTTACAGAGGACACAAGCACCCGATTCCTGTCACCTTGTGGGCGGTGTTGTGCGAGAGGGCATGCTGGGGACCAGGCAGGAGACCCCAAGGGTGATCGGGGGTCTGAATGAGACACCTAGGCCTGGGGACTGATGGACAGAAAGACCGGCTGTCCAGGTCTCAGAACAGCGGCTGCTTCATCTTTGGTTCATGCAGAATCTTCCTCTGCAGTTTCACCCATTGGGCTTTGCACTACCTCCGTTAAGCATGTGAGAAAGGGAAACAGTATTTTAAAATATCAGTTGTTTTTATATTAATTAAAACTCAGTTGACTATTTTTTACACCACAGTTGGTGTAAGCGTTTTTTTTTTTTTTCCTAATTTTTGGAACTGAGTGCTAAAAAATGGGCATTGTTCATTATACAGCAAGAGAAAATTATGATATCATGGGTGGCGCCTGTGGCTCAGAGCGGTAGGGCACCAGCCCCATATGCCGGAGGTGGTGGGTTCAAACCCAGCCCTGGCCAAAAACTGCAAAAAAAAAAAAAAAAAAAAGAGAGAAAGAAAAAGAAAATTACTTATCAGCTGAGAGCTTACTAGTATTTCCTACACCTTAAGATCTCTATATTTATTTAAATTCATAACTGCCCTTTGGATAAATAAACGCCTAACAGTGCATATACACAGACACATAATTTCTCTGAAGAAATGAGTATATTTTGTGTAAGAATATATACAGAAAAGGAAGCCTGCCTAATTGTTAGTGAGTGCTCAAATTGGTACGTTTATCACCAGCTTCCTGCTGCTTCTTGGGCTATGATAAGAGGAACTTTTTATTTTTAATAGACTATTACTTTTATCAATAGAGTGGTATCTGTTCTAACTATACTAAAGGAATCCTACAGAGGGAAAGTGATACTAATAATTTCTTATGATTTTAAGACCTTTTATGGTTAATAAAGCACTTCCACATATTTTATTTAATTTGATCTTTTCATAATTTGATCCCATTATGGCGAAGCAGGTATTCCCATTTGCAATAGAGAAAATTTAGCCTCAGAGAAGTTAAGTGATTTGACCAAGATCACATGATTACTAAAATGTAAAGTCAGAATCCAAGTTTTCTCAATCCTTAAATTTTTCACACTGTCCTATTTTATATCATTCAGCCCTGTGCTTTGCAGTGGGTGTGTTTGGCAATAGGGAGCATCATTTGTGATGGATTTAAAGTGCTACCTAAAGATTATTAGAGAACTAACTTTTGGTTTAATAAATTTAGACATGGTAGTGCATATCAAGTATGAGAACGTCATCCTTTGCTTCAAATACCTATGTAAATATAAGTAGAGATAGGTAAGATGAGTCATAGCTTAGTGTCAGTTTTCATGGAAAGACACTAAGTAAAACACTTGAATTCTTTCATTAACTACATCTGTTTGTAGGCTGCATAGCCATGAGGAGAGGCAGTAATATCTGCTGTGCAGTGGACTGAGACTGGAGGATGGGGAAGAGTCGATGGATCCAAAGTGGTCCAGAGTCTGTAGATGAACCAGGAGATAGGATTTAAGGCTCTGAACAGTAACGTATTATTCGTTTATTACCGCAGAATTGACCGGGATCTGGCCTGCCATTGTTGCGCTGAGATAAATCTCCCTTTGCCCACTTCCCACCCTGCTTGCTTTAGTCAGGGGCCCCAGGCAGGGCTGTGTGTTAAACACAGCATAGCCCTTCTTGGGGCTGGTTTCTCCTTCAAACATCCAAGCTTAATGATTGGCCTCAGATTTGGCTTCTCATCACAGTCCTGTCTGCTCCTGATACCCTGGGGTGCTGCTGGTTGGGCTGGTTTCCCAGGTTACTGCTGGCTCTCAAGGGAGCCTGCCTTTCCAGGATTGTCCTGCGGGCCCTAGGTGCTGCCGCTGCCATTGCCAGGTACCTGTCTGCAGCCTGCAGTGCTGTCTGGTCTTAAATCCCACAGTGGCTTGTGACGTGGGGTGACGTAGGGTTCGTGCTGCTCATTGGAGCCAAAGTACTGCAGTTCATCTCTTCACCACTGGCCAACTAGGGACTCAGTGAGCCTCACTGTGCCTCAGCTTCCCATCTGTAAGGTGGGATGAAAGGACCTACCTCAAAGAGCTGTTTTAAAGATGGAGAGAGAGAGTGTGTGTTTACAACTTAGAACTGTGTCAGGTCCCATTTAAAAGTTTATCTGGTAAGACAACAGGAAATGTCATATGCAACTTTCAGGAGGTTACATAAGCCACAAATCAAAATAAAAAGAGGAACCGTAGACCTGCTTTTAAACTTTTTATCAGTTAAATTTCTTTATGGTGATAGTTGACTTCATATGAAGTGGTGGTTGATGACAGTGGTGGTAAAAAGAGTAGCAGCCCGTGATTACTGAGCGTTTGCTCTGAGGATATGCTGTGTGCGGCATTTTGCTACCTCATTCAACTTACAACCCATCCCCGTGAAGTGGGCCTTGTAATTATTTTTCCTATCACTGTGGAAACTGAGGTCTGAGCTAATAGGTGGTGGTGGCAGAATTAGAGCACAAGCCTCAGACTTGCAGCTTCAACTGTTGAATGCATTGTGTTTCTTTTATTCAGAGTCTAGAACAGTGTTTCTCCACCTGTTTTATCTCATGGCACACTTGAACATATAAACTCCCAAGGCACATTTAAATTATGTTGATTTTAAAAAAGAGAAAGGCCGGCGCCGTGGCTCATTCTGGGAGGTGGATTGCCTGAGCTCACGA